>JARJDZ010004026.1:0-26709 GCA_030264555.1 Aleochara sp. GC000083 | reverse complement strand
CGATATGAAATTCTTAAAATCGCTCGAGTTTTCAAAATTTTTCATATCTCCGAAACTAATGGACCGATTTGGATGATTCAAACGGTATTTACCATATTTTGACGAAAAAATAACATTGGTCATGGTTCCAAATTCGTGCGGAAACCGGAAATACCCGAACTTGCAAAATGGGGTTATAAAAATGCAAAATTTTCGCTTTTTTTCGCTGCTTTAACTGCGTATAACTTTTAAACGGTTGGACCAATTAAATTAAAGTTGGAACCAAATTGTAGGTCTTAATTAGCACTTTCCAAAAATCTATGGGTTCATGCCCTTTTGGTCATTGGCAGAGCAGAAATTGCGTTCGCAGAAAAAAATTGAAAAAAAAGTTTGTAGCGAAAAAATCGATATGAAATTCTTAAAATCGCTCGAGTTTTCAAAATTTTTCATATCTCCGAAACTCATGGACCGAGTTGGATGATTCAAACGGCATTTACCATATTTTGACGAAAAATTAACATTGGTCATGGTCCTGAATATCTGCGGAAACCGGAAATACCCGAATTTGCCAAATAGTGGCCAATACCAAACCAGAAATACGACAATCCCAATAAAACCCATTTGGCCATTAGTTTTCACCAACATTTTGCAAAATTAAAAAAATATATCCACTCACCCAGGAAGATTATCAGCAACAGAAGATTCGACCTGGACGGCCCCTCCGTAACTGATGTGACTAGAGAGCTGCGTCAACTGCTGGCCGTCGGCGGCGATGACGTGCAGCTCGTGATGATGATGATGATCCCCAGCCGCCGCGGGCAGCGCGTCCAAGTGCGTGAACGACTGCTGGTGGAGATGCGTCGGCGACGCTCCAGCGCTGGACGCATGACTATTATTCGGTGACCCATCACCACCGCCTCCACCACCATTTCCGGTCATGGCGCCCTCCAGCTGGATGAACTGCTGGTGATGCTGCTGGTGCTGGTGGTGCTCGTTGGGGGAGTCCTCCAGCTGGCCCACCTGGAGAAACCATTAATGATTCATTTTCCAGCCGTTACCATCAACATATCTATCTCTTCGTGTGTGTGGGGTTCGGTACTCACCTCATCGTGGTGCCGGGCGTACCCCAGGTACTCGCCGTTGTCTTCGAGGATGGCCCGCTGGTAATCCGGTCCTGCGTACTGCAGGCAGTCCAGCGGCGTCGGCGAGGTGGGGCGCGAGTGCGGCGACAGATCGGCCCCTTCGGCGTGCTGCGAGGCCGGGCTGTACTCCTGGGCGGCCTCCTCGGCGGCGGCGGTGGCGGAAGTGGCGGCGCCACCGGTCGCGTACTCCTCGTGCGGCGCTACGACAAGCTTCATGTTAGTCTTCACGTCGAGCACGAGCGATGTGTGGGTTGCATATGGTTTGAGTCGTTTGCGCATGCACATTCTCCCCCCCTTCCCGAACTGACTTAATGTTATATACACTATGTTCATGTTCCACTCTTCCCATACCAATTTTTTTTAGGTGTTTATGGATAAATTTCATTTTTAGGGCAGTTTTTTTTCCAAATGGAATATTTTTCCAGAGAGAAATATAGAAAGATGGATACTATATCATCACAGTTAAAAATGTGTTTGAAAATGGGAATTTTATGGATGGCATATAAGAAACAGTTCCATAAATAACTAAATATGTATTTATGTGTCTTATCAACCGAGTGCACGCAAATAATACCGGAACCCAACAACGCACGTCCATCCGGTTTGGAATACCAACAAATACTGGATGTTTTCAAAAAATCAACAACTTAAATCCCCCTAAAATTCTACAAATAATTAAATCTCCAATTAATTAATGATCAATCATTAATTAATCTATGATTATCCCCGAAATTTCAATCCAATTAATTAATAAAAATCAAACTTAATGGATGATTAATCAATGATTAATTATTTAATCATTGATTAATTTATTAAATTTTCTTCCTTTTTTAAAAAAACTTTTGCCATTTTCGTTTCATGTTGTTATTTTGTTTACATCCTGTATTCTCTCCATAATATAACGAAACAAATATGTTTTTCACATATATTAAGTAAGTTTAAATACGAATATGAGTCAATATGGTTGGTTGACTTGGAGTTGGAGTTTTGGTGCGCCGAGAAACTTGGACGCAAAACGTGCGCATGTAGATAACGCCAATTACAAGTATGAAATATGTATTAGTTGTTCGGGAGCGAACGAACGTTGTGCTTATCAGCGTTCCCCAACATGTCGTGTCGTTCGTGTCATATGACAACGTTGTGCCGAGATCCGGTCGGCAATAGGCGGTACCCCATAAGTCAGTTTCTCTCACCACACTTAAGTCATGTGACACGTCCTTGAGGCGCTAATTTCGATTCGGAACGTAAATACAATGCATATCTGATCGATGCCAGCGTAAACATTTACTTTTCGTCTAATTTTGAGGCTTGTAGTCAAGTTGAATACGACTGTTATTATTGTTATTATTTGTTATCAAATGAAAAGTTAGGATACATTCGAAATGTCCCCTTAATATTAAGGGATAGTTTCAAAGTTTTATTTTCAAAATGTCCCCTTAATATTCAGGGATGGTTACAATGTAATTTTTCTACATTTTGATACATCAAAATGTCTATATTTTTTATGATATATTTGCAATTTTTTAATTGTTCTTTAAATCAGATGATTTTCCAAAAATTAAATTGGAAATACTATAAAAAATTGATGAAATTTTATGGGTGTACTTTGATTTAAAATTGCAATTTTCAAACATCAAATTTTAAAACAAAAAATTAAAGAAGTTTTATAAAAATACCTTAAGAAAAATCTGAAAATTTATTTAGCAAATTTATTCTACGAAATCTGATCTGAATATTGGTTAAATTACTCATTAATTATCTAATTGGGCAAATGATATCTAAAAATAGTTTATCATTTTAAATATAGTTTCAGATAATCATGGAAATTCCAAAATCAAAATAACAAAGCGGTTGAATCCTGACAATTTCTGTTCTAATCTCATTAATTATTTCATCAAATGGGGGAATCCCAAACGTGACATCAAATAACTTTAGTATTCACAATTTTTGCAATGATAATGCAACTATATAATTCAATAAATCACACAAACATTCGGTATATTAATAGGAAAATAATTTCAAAATCAATTAGTTAAAACTCTAGTTAATTAAATCAAAAATCAATATTTTGATTTTTCGATTTTTTTTTATTAAGAAAATAATTTTAAAATCAAATAAGTAAAAGTTCATTTAGAAATTAAAATACTCTACAAAATAATTATCTAATTATTTCATTAAAAAAACAGCAATTTTTAAAAATATGACATTAAACATGTCGCCATTTTTTTGCAAATCAGGAAATCAATCGAAAAGATACTTCATCAAAAAAGTTCTTGAAATTAATTTGTTTACCACTTAAAAAAAATTACAACAACTACCGTTTGTTATTAATACACAACCACAAACATTACTAAACGAAAATAAACAAAGCGTATCTGAGAAAATAAATCACTCACTTGAAATTTGTAATTTGATAATGTGACTGATTAGATTCGATGAAGATTTCACGGTCGATAACACAGCGATTCAAAACTTCAATAAATTACTCGTTATGATCCATGCCGAATTTAATTGCCCAACATTCAATCAGACTTTACTTAAGATTTTACTTAAGCCTTTGATCTAGATTTATCTTTAAGTAGAAAAAGTTGGAAGAATGAGAAATGAAATGAACCTATACTTGATTTAATAGCTCATGGTTATTAGGATTTTTCGGGGGTTCCCATAAATATTCAATTAGGGAAGGATTGGTTATTTAAAATTTTCTTTTTTCATTTTTTTGTTTGGAATTTTCGAAAGTAATTTTTAATTTAATTAATTTATGAATTTATGAAATTATGTATTTCTGAAATTTATAATGTTGTGAAAACATGCCAATTGAAAATGATTTTAAAAATATCAACAACTGAAAATAATTAAAAAAAAATTAATTTAAAAAATTAATTTAAAAAATTAATTATTTGCAAAAAAATAAATAAATTCAATAAGTCGTTTATTTGATAAAGTTGCAAAAATAGGATGATTTTTTTTTTAAATCACGTCCCATGGAAAATTTCCTAGTTGATTTTTGCACAAAAGTTTGCAAACTAAAAGTAAACAAATCAACCAAAAGAAATATTGACCAAAAATCATTGTTAAATATTTATAGCACGTGGATTTCGGGCATCAATTCGAAAATTGTTTGTCCTCATCTGTCGCAAATTCAAAACCAATCCGAATGTCACGAGCCACGAGTTTGTTTGGCTTTGCGGTCAAGAAATAACAGAGAAAAGCCCCCGTTCTTGCGCTCAGAAAAACAACAAAGAAAAAAATATATATTGTATATATCCGGAAACTTCTTTCCGTTCGTTCGACTTTGAGATGCAAATACATCATAATCCGAGAGTTGTGTTAATATGTGCTTAGGATTCGCATTTGACTTTTATTCTTGAAGAAAATAGCCGACATGTTTTGCGGTCAAACAAACTTTTAAGAAAAAAATAATAATAACAATGAAGGGAAAATAGGTGTGATGTTTATTGAGATTCTTCTGAGTTTATTTAGTCGGCTTAATTCGACTTCAAGGTGAATTAAGAGGGTTTCAATGCGGTTAAGTAAAAAAAGAAGTTGTTAAGTAAGAAGTTGAGGATGGAAAAGGAAGAAAGAAAGAAAAAGGGGGATGAAAAACGAGAAGGGATACCGTTAGATTTTATTGCATTTTATGGTATCGATTGTGTATAGCTTCTTAAGTATGATTTCATGTGTGTTAAGTCATGTTATACAGAGTGTTCCAAAAATCAAGAAAAACCCCAAAAAATTCAGGTTATTATTCAACGAAATTTGATTTAGAAAGTTCAAAAAGTTCTTTTTCCTATTGGAGGAAAACTAAATGATAAAAAAATTGCAAATTGTATTTTGCACTATCAAAAATAATTAATTTCCCACAGAACATATAAAAATTCATATGTTTTAATTATCTCCCAAAAAATATGTTTTCTGTCACAGATATTAATTTTTTAATTTTTTATAAGTCTTAAAAATTACTGAAAGTTTGAACTCATCAAAAACGTATTTCCAAATAATTTTAAAAATTTGATAGAATAATTTCTCATGAGAAATTACGAGAATTACGGGAAAACTTTGCTGATAGTTTTGCAATAGTTTTGCTGAAGCAAAATATGAAGTCACCTTGATTTCCAACTCTGAGAGCCCCAGCACGAATCATTAAACGCATTTATTACGCGCATTCGATCGCATGACGAATCTTCGATTCGCGTTTCTCCTCATGAGACTCATAACCCATAACCAAACCCGGTCCGGTTTGTTGGTTGCTGCTGGTTCATATGGGTCCTGGTCACTTCCTTATTATTGTTCAAGCAATTTGATTGCCTTTTGTGTCCGTTAAGCTGAGCGCACTATGCAATTCATTTAATTTCATTTCGAACTTGCAAATTTTTCGCAATGAAAAATTAAAAATTTTCTGGATAACAAGCAAATGCAAAAATTTCATTAAAAATTCATTAAAAATAACGGTAATAAATGCAAAATATTTGTGAATTAATTTCAAATAAAAAATATAGAAATATTAAAGAATTTTTGCCAAGTTAATAAAATGCGGAATGTTAATTATTTCGATAACATTTGAATTAATTATCAGTCATTATCAATCTCGAACTAGATTCGCAATCAGTGATTGAGCGAAGGGAAAAATAGCGCTAAAAATATTTGTTTAATTATAGAAAACTGCAGTTTGTTGTTTGCGTCCATCATCTGCATTTGCAATTAATTGTGCATAAACATTATCATGATGTTTGTTGTATGGCGGAGTTGTTTTTCTCCTTAGAATTCTTGTTGATTGTTGATTGTCGATGGCGTGCTAATATATCTATAATTAAATTTCGATAACGTTGCCATTTAATGAATGAATAATAAAAACAAATTAATAAATTATTTTTTATCGCGGCGCGCCAGTCTTATTATAACATTTTTTATATAAGTTTTCCTTTTCTTTGATTTATTTGTAATCATTTTTACAAATATTGATTTGCAAATTAGTAGGAGTAGAATTTTTTTATGCAATAAATCATTATTTATTGAAAATGAAAATAAGAGAAATTAATTAATGAGGGAAGAAATTAAAAGGTTATCAGTAGATGTAATTTGAAACTTTTTTGTTATCTGAATAGAAGCTACCGTTACATGGAATCGATAAGAAATTTGTCAATCGATAAATCATGATTTATCTGAAAATTTTGATAAGAAATGACTGAAATATTTCATTTTATCACAAATACATTTGAAAATATCTGTACAAATTAGTAAATTTCAAAATTATGGATTTTATTGATCGATTTTTAAAAAACATTCTTTTGAGAAAATTTCCTTCGTGTGAATTCTACATTTTTTTTTGGAAAATTTGCTCCAAATAAAATTTTAAATTAAGAAAATTTCATTTCATCTAATATCTAAGAAAAATAAAAAAACTTCTCACAAAAAATGAATCAAACTTACATTTTTTAAATGGAAAATCTTATATATTTAAAAGAAGATACATTTTTGAATTTATTTGCAAAATATATTTAGAAAATAAATGAACATAAAAAAAATTAAACATCAAAATAAATTTTCTGGAAGAAACATGAATATAAGAAAAAGTTTTTTAAATTTTTAATTATATTTACTAAATATTTAGTCCAATTAATTTATGCTGAAGACAAGAAAATTTGATTATTAATTTGTTATTTTATACAAATTTCAAGAGAAACAAAATCTTTAGCAAAAAGTAATTGTAAAGTTTTGTAATAATCGTATTAAAAAAGTTTTTTAATTAATATAATTTGCATATCAGATATGAAATAATAAATTGCAAAAATAAAACTAATAAAATCACCAGAAAATTTAAAAATGTTTGCAAGTAAAATTAAGAAATTTAATTGTTGTTTTATGTTATTTTGTTTAATTGTTTAAGTTCATATGATTCGTGAAATTTATCCAAAAATTTTCCAACTTTCAAATGATAATCTTTAAGTTTTCGGAGAAAACGAAAATTGGTTATGTCACAAAAAAATCAATATAGATCTGAAAACTAGAATAAAACCTCATGGAAATTATTGATGAGCATTCTCAAAAAAAAAATATCACTCTCTGAAGAAATTTTCCAATAACTATAATAATAAAATATGACGCATTAGAAAAACAACGCAAGAATGTCTTTACGTATACAAAGTCCGGTAGAACTTTCCAGAGCAACAAAAGCAAATTGCACTTATGCTGCCGTTGCTGCTGCTGCTGGCTTTTGCAACAGTACGCGAAGAAAATAAGCAATAAAACCGCGTGATGGAACAAGTGCCAAGAACAATGACGCCTACACTAAACACCTCATTCAATGAGCACACAATTTCCGCTCATGCCGCATGCTGCGCTTTCGCAAACTTGCCAATTTCATTCGACTTCAAGTCGAGCCACCTGTAGCATAGCATTCGGTTATTGCTAAATGCTACAAAGTTCAGTCGAGGAAAACCCGCTGAAATATGGTACGGTTCTTCATTTCCGTGTGTGCGCAACAAGTCGACGCAATAGCAAACAAAACAAAACGAAAAAGGAAAATGAGGAATGAAAAATGTAAAACAAGAAATGACTTCTTGTGTTTCAGACCGAATGGAACACGTGTTTTGAGTTCCATTCGATTTTACCGTAATCCAATTTGTATATTCATGCTTCATTTGCATGGGACAACAACGGCCATGATTGCCAATTGCCATGGTAACTAACGGTTTCTAGAAGTCGAAGTGTAATTTTTGTTTTTTGTTTCTTTTGAAAAAAAAAATGAAGGTCGTTTGAGGATAACCGTAGTTACAAACACTTTATTAATTTCACTCACTAGTGCAATAAAATCATTAATTTCTCTCACTAGTGGATTTTGCTCATTGATAATAATCAATTTTTATCTTAGAAAATTCTGACAAAAAAATGACGTAAAATTCTAAATAGGAATTTTCCAATTTTTTACTTTATGACTTTGTGTAAAGAAATATGTCCTCGCATATCTCACCTCTCAAGTGGCTCTTCAGAAGTGTCAAAAGATAAACAACTCAGTTGTTCGAAGCAGACGCCCGAAAAATCATTCCGAAATCATTCGTTTGCGGCAGTTAGCACGAGTAAATTATCGCCGCTTTGTAGATTACAGAAACGATCGATCGATCTATGATGATCTCTGCCGTCGATCGCTTCATTTCGTGCCTTTTTCCTCCCATTTTTTCTGTCTTCTTTTTCACGCCCATTCCGAAATCTCTTCATATTTATATCTGTTCATAGCCAACGATAACTTTTTCATCTGAACCATTCAATAAAACCGTCGATCGAGTCGTTTCGTCTTCGCTTTTCCGATGTTTTAGATGTCTTGTTTATAGTTTGTTATGTCAAATGGTTTTTTGATAAATAATATTTCATTAAAATTTCCCTTAAAAAAAATTCTCGAAAGAAAAAGAAGAAAATTTGAAAGTTAAAAAAAACAAGTTTTATACTTTTGAGAGTGAATTTGATTGTTTTTTGAAAAAGTAAACCTCCCCTTAAGGTACATAATTTATATTTACCAAAAAGTAAAAAGAGTAATAGTTTGTATGAAATATATTTTCGTTGAAAATATTTTGAAGTTGAAAAAAAAATGACAAATTTACTCAGTTTTTTTATTACTGTTGTAATTTACATATGGAATATGCATAATTATAATTTATGTTAATTGCAAGTGTAGCGATGTCGCAGTTATCAATATCGGTGACATTTTTAACATTTGCCTGGTTGGCCAAAACGTGGATGGAAGAATTTGTTTCAGAAACAACTTGGTTTCATTTTTCATGACATTATTTCATTTATTTTCCAACAAAAACATCATTTCTTCAAATTTTTCGTTATTTTGTTATAAATATTTTATAGATCATTTCATCCTTCAAGCATTTTGCAAATCTAATTCGGAATTCAAATAATCTATCAAAAAACAATCATAATTTTAAATTTTAACATCAATTCAAATGATAAAAAATTTCCATCTGATGTAGTTTATAGATCATCTTAGATCATAGATCTATAGATCCCATTGTCAGCTTTTAAGTCCATCATAATACTAAAAAAATATGAAATTTTCATTGATTTAACTAGGAAATTAAAAAAAAAAACGAAAGTGACTTAAGTCATCTAAAATCATCTTATAATGAAATATGTTATAAAATACGTATAAAATTCCACTCTAGTTGTATAATGAAATGCGGTCGATAAATGCATCCAACGACGAGAAGTGCAAGAAGGAAGCAGACTTCCAACGAACACAATGGCTCGTTCTTGATTTGTTTACGCAACTTTTAATTTAAACACGGTCGGTGTAGAATAATCCAAACAGCGAAACGTAATATCGTACTGAATATTGTCGTTCGTTGTCGTCAACGAGTCCCAAGATGCCGCCATGTCCGGTTCGACAAAGTACACTTAAACTCATCCGAATTGGTTTTATAATCATCCATCCAAAGAAAAAAATATAAAAAAATTCTAGAATCATCCAACTTGAAATATTTTTTGCATCGTTTTTGTTTTATTATATGATCACTTTGATCCAAGAAGATTTTCATTTCGTAGATTAATTGCAGTTATAAAATCATTTCATTAATAATTGAAAATTTACTGATTATTTTATTAAGAAAAAACAATTCGAAAGATTATAAAACCAAGATGCATCGGTGTGACTATACAAATTTCTCATTGTCTGTGCGCATGCGCATCGCACTCAACACGAAGCCATTAAAATGATTGACCTATTGACTCGCGATGAAGTCGTCAATACGCAGACTTTGCTCCCCTGCGCCTTTATATGCACACACAACTGACTTAAGTCAACTTAACGTCTGCCCAGAGCTATTTAGACCAGAACACATACACACATTAACACACACATATACACATTGAGGGACAGAAGTCGTGTCGTTATCAGTAAATGTACGTCGATTTGTCGTAAATATTTTTTCCATCATACGATGCGAACGCAAATAATAAAAATTTCAAAATTAGTCGAGAATTTTGTGCACAACTCGTTACTCGTTACGCCGTCGTGGAGGGGATGAATCAATTTTAGCGAAAAGTGCATTCGACATACAATGTCAACCCTATCTCATCGAATAATAACATAATAACAATTCGTGATAATCATTGCCGCGCTGAATGTCTAAATCGATGATAGCTGTTATCATCATGTGTCGCATATGATGATATGCATTGATATCATGCTCTTGGAGCACTCGCATCTACGAGATGATAATTCGCTAATCAATGTTATAACATGTGAAATATCGAAATGAAACGTGAAGTTCACATTCATCGCGCGCTAATCGCAAGTCATTTGTGTGTTTATCGTCGTCATAACAACGACATGACTTAAGATAATTCGCATTAGGGAATCTATTTCAATCAATAAAGTAAAACAAACGAATCGATGAATCGATGAAAATAAATTAAGAGATATTTGATGAAATTTTCGAGTGCGCAGGTGCTTCAATGAGGTTAAGTCACTTAAGTAGAGGTGTAGCCAGTTAAGTAAGGCAATTTGAGGCGTGTCCATGGTCACTCCTCTACACTCAACTCTTTCGTGTCGATTGAGTCGTATTAATAGAGACAACGGAGGTCTAACATTACTTAAATCGTCGTCGACCAATCAGCACACGCTCCATGCTTACTTAAGTCACTTACTTTGAGTTAAAAAATGAACGCTTCAATTTCTTACAAACAATTCAAAAAATTCATAAAAATTCCATAAGTAAAACTAAATTTTGGATCATTTAAAAAGATAAGTCACTTTACTTAAAAATCATTTGTTGTCTTTAACAAATGTTTTATTTGATATATGATATCGGAATGTTAAAATCATTTGGAGAGTAGTAATCAAAATTAAAGTTTGTTTATTTTTTTCTGTGTGATAAGTGATAAGCTACTTAAGTAATTATTTTTATGATCATAAATTGTTCATCAATTTCCCAAAAAAAAAAGCATTTAACTAATGAATGATTGAAATTGTAAACTTTTACTAATTTTCTCACTTCGATCAAGATTTAATTGCGGTTTATGCAACAACCAAACAAGAAGTCGTACACACACAAATACAGATGCATAAATTAAGTACGCTTTTAATTAAAAATAACAAAACCGCGATAGTCGCCATAGCAACAGCAAATTAAATCACCAAATGCACATACACAACAAATCAATGTGTGCGGTTTTTGCTCGCGAAACGAACGCCGCAACGAATTGAAACCGAAATGCGGCGAGTGCGCATGCGCAAGACACTTAGCCGTCTGGAAAAAATCGCCGGTTCGCAATAAACAACACCACAAGATGCCAGGCGATTAATTAGCAACTAATTGGTCGCGAATGGCGCATCATCGGCAACAACAACACACCGCCATTCGCGACGACGAGTCGTGTCATTCCAGCGACATTTTCCGACATCCGACTTAAGTCACATACGTGTGCGGGGTACGTCGTCGTCGTCGTCGTCGGTGGCATATTTGACCTCAATACGATTATTATTATTATTGGTGTGTGTCCGCGCGGCCGATTGTTTGCACGCCTCTGGCCGCTTTTCGACGGGCGGCCATCTTGTCGGCACGTATAAATAATAAATCCAGGAGAGAAACAAAAACGCATTTCCGGTGAAAATGTAAAGATGACTTCAGTTGGAGACGCACAGAAATCGATGGTTATCAATCCGACTTAAGTCATGTGAACGTTGACGTAACGCATCGACATTAGAATCACTAATTCGGACGCCTTCTTGCACATTTGCATACGTATTATTATTATGCGACAGCGACTCGTGCATTATTTATTTATTGTTATTTCGCGGCCGGTAAGACACAATGGCGGCGTGCGGCGCGAATTCGCGAAGAGCGTCGCGACGACCTCCGCGCAGAAAGCGTGGGGGCACAGACGCGAGAACGCGGCGCTTCCAACCTGGCGAAAATCCGATTGCAACTAATTGTGAAGGAAAACACAGGCGCACAAGTGCCAGTGGGAACAACACTTACGATAATATAATCTATGTATATAAAACTTATCTACTCACCATACGTTATTCTTTGATAATCAGGTTTCGTAGCCATGTTATCGCGCTGTGTGTTGGAGTCGGTCGGTTCGTTCGGTATGCGTGTTCGGCGGCAGCGTTCGCGATAACTGCCGATAATCTCTCTACGTCGACGTCGTCGTCGTCGTCGTCGGTGTCGGTGTCGTCGTCGGCGGCGGCGGCGTCCTCGACGGCTCGCGCACGATTGCGACGGCGCAGCGCGCTCAGCCAAATCACGCGCGCACGCCGAAGAAAACCGTTAAGTGTGTGGTTCGAGAGGAGTGTGTGTCGCGGCGCGGAGCTGAGTGGAGTGAATGCGCGGAGGTCGCTCGCTGGTGCGCGCTCCTCCCGCTGCGCTCGGTGCGGCGTCTTTGTTGGACGAGCGAGCGCGCACGCGGCGATGACTTAAGTACGGTTCGGTCTGGTTGGATGCGCACCCGTCGTCATAAAGACTCGATGATGATGATGATGATGCGGTGTCCATTCAATGGCCGGCTCCTCGTTTCTGTATGCCAATTGCGTTCGCTACGGTTTCATTGTTAAGACCATTTTGTTTGCATTCTCTGCACAGTTTGTAATTGTTGAGGGTGTAATGGCATGGGTTTCCATTCGCAAATGGGATTTAAATTGAAATTACGTTTGGGAGGGTCATAAAAAATTGGGTTTCCTAATATCCGAGGTTGTAAAACACCCAAATTGGTCATTCATTGAGGGTTTAACTCATTTTTTATTGGTACCCAAATTTACAACAAACTTATTGTATTCAAATCTCATTTCTATAGTTAATGACGTCGTCAAATTGTTATTTTACAAATTGTTGGAATTTCTGGTGGCAAAAAATCATTATTTGCAATATATTTCTTGGGAAGATTTCTTGATTTGATAAGAAATTTCGGATTGTGAGAAAGATCACTTCGCCCTTGATAAAACATTTACCTTCTTTGATAAGATAAACCAACACAGCTATTGAATTGCATGAATGAAAACTGGTAGCAAAATGAGATCAGATTATTTTGGAAATCCAAATTTTTAGTTGAAAATTTCTGTTTTTAGGTTTATATTTTATTTTTTTATATTTATTATATTCATATTCATAAACCACATACAATTCAAGGACTAAAATTAGCAATTCAATAATATTTCAGCTTTTCGCACATAAATTTCCCACATTATAATCCCTTCGACTACATTTAAACACATTCTACAGACTTCATTCAACTATTCGAAAGAAAAATTACATTTTCATCTGCACCAATACCTTCAAAAACTTAAGTTCAAGCTTTCAACTCTTTGAACTCTAGAAATAAAGTTCATCTAATCAGCTGCTACATATCATTACATCTCCTAATCTCATAATCAGAAGAAACAACCAAACTTCATGATAACAATCCAAGTTACACCCATTTTACATACATAATGAAATCAGCCTTGAAAAGTTAGAATCTTCACGAACAGTGAATACAATATTATAAATTCGTTATTCTACAACTTTTGGGGAATTCATGCTGGCCATTTGTGAGCGTGCATTATATGCACTCGTTATCAGTTGCCTGTTGGAGTGTAAACATTGTTGCTCAAATATGTGAGTGCGCATCAAAACCTCATGATGTTCGGAAAACAGATTCCATCCGCTGGGCTGCATTTTGGGGAAGTCCTCGACTGCGAACGGCGTTCTTCAGCCAACATTATCAACGGTCGTGGCCCACAGCATGTAATCCAACTGTTTGCCATTCTGCCCCAAAGGACAGCCCTTATCAGATTCCAACTAAGTACATAATCGCATATGTCGCACGCATCTTCCACATCTTGATAAGAAAATATGAGCAGACGATTGTTCTAAATTTAGAATTCCATCTTATAACTGAATGTCCGTACAAGTCCATACAAGTAACAGCTATAATGATGGTTAGTAACAATTTGGGCAAACAATCTTCAAGTTGTAGTATCAAAGGTTATTCCCAAATGAGATGTTTATCTGCTATGTAAATATTTGCTTCTTCTGTAATGCAGCAAGCATTGCAGTAATGATACCTTGCACGTTTCAAGTTTCACTTGAAATTTTTGAATTCACAACATGGCAAAATGCATTCATTGTTCCAACAAGTTTACTATTATAGTAGCAACATATATTCGGGTTCTTGACCTAAAACAATATAAACTCGTTTAAGTGCGATTTGCTGCATTTGGCGATAATACCTATTACGTTTCGTTTTTGATAAAACTGTTTTGTAAAAGAGATAACATTTGATAAAATTGAAATCAATCCAACATTTAAATCCATATCATACAACCAGCGACCTCATACGGTGAGCGGTAAAAACATGCGCTACTGAAATGATCGTCGATTATCATTTCCGGTTTTCTCGGCTTAATTCGTTTAAGATCGGTTTTCGCGCGGGATTTTACTCCTATGAGGTTGGAAAACACAACAAGCAACAACAGGTCTTCACCGACGCTATCTTGTTAAATGCAATTAAAAGTGCGAATTCTATAATTAAGATAAACCGTGTGTATCATTTTCCGTCGTGAGGATGCCGCGAACAGTGAACAACTCGTCGGCATCGTCGACTCCAACGAGAAAGCGTGGAAGACCATCATCAGCGGCTAGCAAAGCTGATGCATCGACACCTAAGAGCAAAGCTGGTCCATCATCAGCCAAGAAGAAGGCTGTTCCGTCGACTTCTAAGGCTGGTCCATCTTCGGCTGTACGAAAGCCTGCTTCAGCGAAAAGAAAGAGCGTCCCAGCTAAAGCAACGTCGAGAGCTTCGAAGCAGACCTCAGAAGTACCAGGAACCCCAGTGACTCGCCAGCAATCTCATATGGACTCATTATCATCTCTATCCTCATCAACCGAAGACCATAGACACACCCTTGAAGAAAACATGTTGCGAGCCAAGACCAATTTGAATGAAGTTAGAATTGGCCACAAATCAAAATATTATACAGTCACACAGGTGACCAAAGGTGGTAATTATTTTACGGATACTATCCAGGGAAGACTGCTCGCCGAGCTGCGACGTTTACAGCGCACCACCAAATTGCTGATTCCACGATTACCATTCTGTCGTCTAATCAAGGAAATCACCCAGACGGTTGCCATCGGCGACTACCGGTACGAACACCTCGCTATTGACGCTCTCCAGGAGTCGGCTGAATGTTTTCTGATAGGCATCATGACCAATTCGTATCGGTTAACAAGGCATCGAGGTCGACTCACACTTCATCCTAAAGATATCATCGCATTGTTGGATATAATCGAAGAATTTGTCCCATGCTTGCAAAAATAGTCGTCAAATTTTTTATATCTTGTTCATTGATGCAACTTTACTGCAACTCCATTATGTTGAATGGTGTTTTATATTTGTACCTTATAAAAGACATTTAAAAATTTTAGTTTGTAACGTTTTCAATGCTGTATTGTTTCTATGTACAATAAAGAATATTTTACTTTAGAAAATCAAATTTTTTAACGGATTCAAGTTAATTTTCGTTGCGATGGTGGCGCCGCCATGATACAATTTGACACCAAATAATTTAGGTTATAATAAATTTGCTCTTCGCGAAGCAATTAGTTTCGTATTATAATTGTAAAAATGATAATATTCGATTGAAATATTTATTGATAAAATACTTTCGAAGAATTCGGAATTATCGTTACAATGGTGGCGCCACCGTGGCAAATTTAGAACAGTGCACTCAAATTTGCTCTCCCTCCACGAAACTCGAGCAAGGCCCGCGAGATTATGGTGCGCTAAACGTTGTGTTTTGTGGCGTGGTTTGCATTGAAATATGTCGCAAAAGGTTTAAATTCTGTCACAAGTCGCGAATTGAGTGTGCGTTTCGTGAGTTATCGCCGGAAATTTGTATGTGACAAAACGAAACTCGTTCCTGGACGCGTTTCCAAAGACGCGGCAGCGGTGTGCCTTTGAGGTTATCACGAATTTGAAGATTTACTTGTTTGACCAACAAGTAATTTACGACGCCATGCATAACAATTCTCGGCTGAACGGCAGCGCCGACCTGAGTACGATTACATCGCTGGGGCATTCCAAGGAAAATACATCAATGACAAATCTACTAACGCCCACCAAGTACAATCATTCACTGCTATCATCCACCCGAATCACACCAATTCGAACACCAACTAGGTAAGCAATCATCAGGCATCCCATATGCATCATCTGAACTTGATAATGTTTTAGGTATGCTCTATCAAGGCCTGTCAGTGGAGATCTATCACCAAAATATAGCCTTGCCAAGCATTCGCCAAAGGCCACACATTTCAATTCAAATTCCATGTATGTATTTTTGTCACATGTTGGAAATGAAAATTAATGTGTATTTGTACTTTTTAAGATTATATACACCAAGTAAAGTGACTTCAAGTAAAAACCTCCTGCCTGAGACAAGGAGTAAGGAGAATACACCTACACACCAGGCAAAATATGGAAGTCCTGGGCTGTTTCCAGTGGTGCACTTCTTCCAGAAGCAGGTGCCTGTCATCACACCCAAGCAAAACAGCTGTGTCATTAAGTTGTCATCAAATGGGTCCAGTTTGTTTGGTGATTCACTTGAAAATGGTGCTTATGAAGCTCCTGTTTCGGTGCCAAGTTCTCAGACGGATTCCGGAAGTACACGGAGCGTGCTGGACGCCCTCAAGGAGATTTCCCGGAAGCGTATACACGGCGGGGATAGTTTCGACAAGGATAAGGAATGCAAACGTCTTGAGAGTCTCCCAAACAACGAGTATTCGAAAAGGACGCGTGATGATGATGTGTCTCCGAAGAGCGCCTCGTCGATGAGTCCACAGCAGGCTCCGAAACGCATCTGCGTTGTGGATCCTATCTACGCATCTAATACGTCTTCGTTTTGTTTGAAGAACAACAAACGTAAAATTTGTAAGTGAACATTTTCTATGTTTCGTAATGATATTTCAAGAGAAGCACTTTAAGTGCATTTTTAAGTCTTAAGCAGTCGAAACGTGTAGTAATATTTATTTTTACAGATGAATGCTGGATGCAAACACCGGAATCGAAACCATCGAAGAAACTCATGTCAGTGGAGACTCAAACGCAGGAAGAAATTGTTAAAACAAGCACCACTGAAACCCCAAGCAAAGAAACCGATGCTACCTCCCAGAAAACGACTTTGGAACCTTCAACAACGGAATCAACCAGTGACAAAACTCGCGAAGACAACATCAGCTCCACCGAAGATAAAAGTAAGGAAACATTGGAAAATCAGCGAATGTGGAATGAGAAAATCTACGCTATTCAGAAAAAGAACAAATTAGCGATCGTTTTGAGTCGGATAACGGGTGAAGAACCCAATTTGATTCCCGTTCCCAAATCATGGGACAAGGATGAATCAAAGGATACTACAGATTCGAACAATACTATAAGCAAGGATATTCCAAACGTCGATAAAGGAAATGATAATATGACTAAAATTGCAACGGTAACATCCAGTAATACGGCAACATCCATCATAAAAACGGAAACGAAAGGCTTTAATTTATCAACAATTACATCAACGCCAATCACGAATCTTACAGCCAATACTGACACAACTGCGAGTATAACGATGCCGATTTCATCAACAGTATCATCACCCAAAACTATAATAAGTTTAGTGGGTACAAATGCAACCAGTGAGACCACTTTAAAACCGCCGATGTCTTTCGGTTCGTCTGGGACAATTGCAAGCATTGGATCGACAACACCAACAATTTTACCAACAACTGCAACAACTACGTCATCTGGATTAGGAACACCAACGATTAATTTCGGTGCTGGTAACACCCCAAAATTAGGAGTTTCAACTCCTGCTTCTAAAACAACGACAGCATCATCAGCAACGAGTGGATTCAAATTTGATTTGAGCTCTCCGTTGATGCCGTCGCCCAATGCGATCAAATCGCCAACATCTACGCTTGGAAATACATTTTCTATACCTGCAACAACAACTCCAATGACATCAACGCCAACATTCGGAGTTCCTGCATCCGTTACCAAAACCAGTACGATGGTTTCATCAACAGTAACGAGTACCACACCAACGTCCATCGTTTTCGGTAGTTCAACACCTGTAACAACCACCCAATCAGCATTTTCAACGGGGAATATCCCTTCTGGTGGTTTCAACTTCTCCACGGCATCAACAACCAACAAAGTTGTATCATCAACAACATCGTCAATGTTCGGTGCGTCAAAACCAACAATTTCCACACCTGGATCGCTGTTTGGGGACAAAACCACTCCGGCGACGACGAATGCGCCTCCAATGTTCGGCGCAGCATTCGGCACCGCTTCCTCGTCAATCAGTACGACGTCTTCAGCTGGTGCAACATTCAGTTTAACGAATGCAACAGCTGCACCATCATTTGCGACGAATTCCACGCCTGCATTTGGTTCCTCGACAGCTGGAAGTTTCGGCAACACGACTACGACATCTTCATCGTCGACTTTCGGTGCTGCAACCTCGGCACCAGCCTTCGGAAGCAACACATTCAGTGCTGCACCAACGACGACTTCCGCATTCGGCAACACAACCTTCGGAGGGTCGAATGCTTTCGGTGCATCTACAACGACTTCTTCAGCAGGATTCGGTAGCGGGAGTACCTTCACATTCACTCCGGCAGCAACAACGACGCAGAGTAGCGTTTTTGGCGGCGCTCCAGCCCCAACCACAACGTTCTCCGCCTTTGGAGGCGCTGCACCCAGCTCTGGTGCCTTCAATTTCGGAGGCGCCACCTCAGCATTCGGTGCAAACACATCATCTACACCCGCATTTGGCGCATCGACACCAGCGACCACGACTACAACGAATGTCTTTGGCACCAGCTCGGTGAAACCCACGGGATTCGGTGGAGGAAGCGTTTTTGGAAATGCGAGTAACACCTCTGGATTCGGAAGCGCATCTTCAGCGTCAACAGCCTTTGGTGCAAGCACCACGTCATCAGCGCTTCCAGCATTTGGTGGTAGCACGACATCTACACCAGCGTTTGGTGCAAACACCACGTCGACTCCAACATTTGGTGCCATCACAACGTCAACTCCAGCATTTGGTGCCAATACGACATCAACTCCAGCTTTTGGAGCTAACACCACGTCAACTCCTGCGTTTGGTGCACCAACAACAACTGCACCTCCAACTTTTGGTGCACCAACGAATGCAACACCAGCACCCACCTTCGGTGGAGGTGCACCAGGTGTTTCCGCATTTGGTGCCAGCAATACAAGTGCTTTTGGTGCAGGATCAACAACAGCAGCACCTCCAGCTTTCGGTGCAACAACCACCAGCAGCGGAATCTTCTCCTTCGGGAACAACACAGCAACTCCAAGCTCGAACGCATTCGGCGCTGGCGCCGCTGCACCCAAACCTGGTGCGTTCAACTTCACGGCTCCCACAGCTTCAAACAACAATGCTTTTGGATCATCTACAGGTACACTCAAAATTATTTGTAATTTTCTGGAATTTCAGTCGTTGAACAATGTTTCAGGTGGTAATAATGCAGTTTTCGGTTTCGGTTCCAACAACCAAGCTCCAGCAACAACGACAGCAACCTTCGGTTTCGGCGCTGCCTCCTCATCGACACCAGCATTCACAACCCCTGCTTTTGGTACCGGAAACAACAACAATAACACATTTGGCGCCCCAGCAACGACGCAAGCAGCACCAACGTTTGGCGGGCCCGCACCAAACGCCAACCCTTTCGCCAAGAGCAACCTACCGTTCGGTGGGCCTTCCTCATCGGCACCCAGTGCCTTTGGGGCCGCTGCACCAGGTCCCAACTCGACGTTTGCATTCGGCCAAACGGCCACCACCACGAGCGCGCTTCCATTTGGTAATACCAACTCGACGTTTACGTTCGGCGCTTCGAACAACAACAATCCGGGTTTTGGTGCAGCCGCGAACAATTCGTTTGCGGCCCAGCCGAAACCGGCGGTTGGAGCGCAGCCGGCGGCGGGCGCATTCAATTTCTCTGCTAATCCCGTGGCAGCCGCTCCCGGTTTTGGTGGCGGGTTCAATGCGGCCCCGCAGCAGCCCGGTATGTTCAGCATCGGTTCCGGTTCGACCGGAAAACGCGTTCTGCGCGCAAAGCGACGCACCTAAATATATCGGGCTACATGCGACCCCGCATTTAATTAATTTATTATGTGTAATTTGGGTTTCATTTTAAAGGGATGTTTACGTTATACACTCACAATTTCGTAACGCATTGGTCCTGAAAGGAAAAGAGAAAAAATCCAATCAATTTTTTACCGATTATTCAATGATCTATGCATATGTATTTTTTCTTTTTGGACACTTTTCGTGCCAATGGCGTTCACTAGATTTACATTAAAGAAATCATTTGTGATATGTGACGCTAGCATGATTAATTAACTCAAAAAAAAAAGACTTTAGGGAAATTTTTATATTTGCAGTGTACACACTCAGTCAATTGTGATATTAAAATTACTCATGCTTGCAGACGCATAAGGCACTTAAGGAAGCAAACAATATTGTTAAATAAAACTATATATTGCGTATTTCTGTTTGTTTTGCAGAAAGTTAATGCACTAACAATAAGAAATACATAGACAAATTTAAGATACTGTTGTAGGATTTGAATTTGCCGCCGGTGACTTCGGATACCTTCCGTTAGCTTCGGGCATCATCGGTGTAAGCGTGGGACGAACTACGCATGCGCGCGCCGAATCGCCGACGCAATCACCGACCTATTCGCTTCACCCTCGTAATGCGCGGATTGGAAGAGGACGGATGGATGAACGTACGCGCATTCTAGCGTCATATATAAGGAGGTTTAATAAAGGCCGGTTGAACTCCGTTGAGTGGACAACAACTGAAACAACAGGACGGAAGTTAACATCTCGGAGGTAGCGGAGTGACAACATCTTTCCACCGGGCCCTAACACCATGGCTGAACCGGAACAGGCGCCAGAACAACAAGCAAAGGCGACCGTGCAGAAGCAAGTAATCGGTGAGAGCAATTTTCCTATTCTATTCCGCGTTCGCGCCGGCCGACGCCGACAAATTGACATGCTGCCAGCAGCGCCGTTCCGACGCGCACACATCGACGTCCATTTTCTTTCGCGAGCACATGGCTCATTTAGCGTGCATTTTATCAATCTGTGCCGAAAATTTGATAAGATTTCGCACGAGGCGAATGACCGGCGTGCGTGCCGCATGGACCCAGCCGGATTTCCAATAAGATCCTATTGTATACGCATCGGCGTCATGTTCGAGATGCATTACTAATGCATGCATTTGTCGGCGGCCATTCGGTTTTGTTTGGGATGCTCTTCGGCTTGGCTTTATTGCACCCAGCCCAATGGGCCCCATTCATCCCATTTCATTTGAGGCATTTGTCAAAAATCCAATTGTTGAAGCCCGTACAAGCATCGCCTGCTTCATAATTTGCCTCGTCCAATTAGAATATGCATACGGCATGTACAAACGAGCCGAACCGAGTTAACTATGATCTACTTCCTTGTAGATTACACTACACGCGCATCATATTTCTATTTCTGTAGGTTTATTTGTAGTAGCATCCAAACTATGCGCTCCGAAATAAATGTGGAACGGTGTCTGGTCCGTGTTTTACTGCTTTTTCGTTGAAAGCAGCACCACGAATCTAATCGTATTTTTCTTTCCTCCACAGCAAGCAAGGTAACCGGCACGGTGAAATGGTTTAACGTGAAGAGTGGATATGGGTTTATCAATAGGTATGGTGAAAACGCGTGTGCTGATCCCAAATGAAAGTTAATTCCTCGTTTTCTCTCGCTTTCCAGAAATGACACCAAGGAGGATGTGTTCGTACATCAAGTAAGTTTGATTTTTGTTTACTCTATCTCTGGCAGTCGCCAAAACAATATTTTCCACCAACGTGTGCAATGTTAACAGTATTCGTTATCACGTTTGCATTGAGGTGCCATTTGCTGAATTGCAGCGCGCCGTGTTTTGTATTGAGGCGTATTTTGTTATTACTCCGTAATTAAATTTAATCTTGCTGAACACATAAATTCTTATCGGTATCTGCTGTATGGCACATGAACAACAAATTTGCAGTAGATAACTCGTCTCGTGTTGATCTCGCTTTGTGCAACGTGTTGTGTTTGTTCACAACGTGGTGAAAATATTGTATTGGTTTTTTAAAAATGAAGCACGCTCCTTAGATCCATTTCCGTATCTCCAAGGAAATGACTGAGTCATTAGCGTGCAAGAATACGATACCTCCAACAGCCACCTTTGTCTCTTAGGCAGCGAAAGTCTAATTAATGGATTTTCGTGGGTTGGTTGTTGGGGAACACATTTTCCTACATGTCATGCGTTCGAAATGGTTTCCCATGCTTGTTTACTAATGCATTGTCATATCTACAGTCTGCAATTGCTAAGAACAACCCCAGGAAAGCGGTGCGTTCAGTCGGCGATGGAGAAGTTGTAGAATTCAACGTGGTCGTGGGGGAGAAAGGCAACGAGGCAGCCAATGTGACCGGCCCCGATGGCGAACCAGTGAGGGGCTCCCCATACGCCGCCGATCGCCGCCGTGGATACCGGCAATGGTACTATCCGCGCGGCCGTGGCGCACGCGGCAGAGGACAAGGACGCCCAAGAGACCAGCAAGGTATCTAGCATTGAACACGAGTCGCATACCAATTCATTGCCGCCATGCGCAGCATATTCGTGCCATATTTGCTAACGTGCAGTTGCACAAGCTCGTGAACGGGATTTTAATACTTGGCGTTTTTAGGTGAAGGCAAAGAAGGCTCTGGATCGGGCGGTGACGGCCAAGAGAGCGGCCCACCGCGCCGCTTCCGGCCGCGTCGTGGACGTGGCGCCTACGGCGCCTACTTCCGCGGCCCGTACCGCGGCGGCCCCGGCCAGGGCGGCGTCGACGAGGAGCACGGCGGCGACGGGGAGAACGCGCGCGGTCGCGGCGGACCCCCAAGGCGCTTCTTCCGCAGGAACTATCGCGGCGGCCGCGGCGGTGCCCGGCGGCCGCGCTCGCAGGACGGCCAGGCAGAACAAAGTGGTGAAGAGGGACCTCGTGGACCACCGCGCACCCGCTTCCGCAGACACGGCGCTGGACGTTCTCGTGGCGAAAACTCACAATCTGAATCTGCCAGCAAAGCTAAGGTATGTGCCACTTGTTTTTTTTTTGTTTGCAATTCGCTGTCGCTTAGTACGCCATATCTATCACGCTTGTACATACATATCGCATCCGAAAACACCAAGCTGGTGCACGTTGCACGAGTAGATGGCATTGCAACAATTCGAGTATTTTGCCAAAGTTCATATGTTCGCGTCTGCTGGCCGAAACTCATCATTGCTAGCTTCCAGCTTCTGTAGCATTTGACCCACACACCCCTACTTGATACCTCGTCTTTTCTGTTTATTTGTAGGCTGAGAATGCGAATGGACAACCAAAGGTTGAAGTAAGTACTTCTCTCTAGTGTTGTAATGATTGTAGTCTGTATCTATCGATACCTTTCTAACCCCTTGTAGTCTTTCGAATTTTTTCGTACGCATGGAAATCTTTCATACGGATTTCATTTCTTCTCTCTAACCTCTCTCGTCAATCCAATGGGATTGGCGCATTCATGCGAATCCTAATGATGAATTCTCTGTGTTGTAGGAGCCTGTACAACCCGTGCAGAACACTACCACCGAAAGTACAGCCTAAAACGTTGTACTCGAACGCTCTCAACACAAACAACAGACAACAAAACAGACAAAACACAAAAAAAGCATAACTATAATCAGCATAATGTTTAATACAAAACAACTTATTAGTGCGTGAGTTTTAATAATATAAAAGCAGACGAAAGGCATTTCAAAAGCGAGATGTAACATTGTAGTTTTCTAGAATCGCGCGTATAGATTTGTTGAATCGATGTATGAGTATCTTCATATTGGTCCCGGTTTTCTTGATTTTTCGGTCCTGCCGTGACGCCGTGTGCGGAAAAGCGTCCGCGCATAAAATGCCCGGCACCGGTGTCGTCAATTCGTCGCTGAAGTTTCCCGCGTTCGCGTCTTGGTGTTTGAATAAAAACTTTAAACATTTTTGATACTTTTTATATACATATAAGATATATATTTCTTAACGATGGAATTTTTCTAAAAAAATCTTAAAATATAAATAATTTGTACGCAACGCAACTTCGCGCAACTTCACTGATGCAATTGGTGGCCACCTGCAGCACAACGTCGCGGCATCATCGAACCGATCACATCCATCGTCGTCTTCATCATCAATTTGTACGTCGTTCTTTGGTCCCGTTCGTTGGTCGCGTCACACGTCGAGCTGTTTTCTCTCGCATGAATTTTGTATGTGCAACTTGAAATCGTGAACGTCTTTGAAATGCCTTGTGACCTTACGTCTCGCTGCGATTGATTTCTTATAACCAAAACCAAAAAAAAAATCACATGAAAAATGCTGCAACGATTTGCTGAGTAGCTGCTAACAAATACTCGCGAATTCCGCGGCGCCCAAAAAAATACTATGTTGAACACCTAATTTCTGAAAAAAAAAACAAATTTCCCTATTCTCGTGCCTGAGGCTCGAGAAGAAAGGCAGGTACATAATGATACTTTATACCGGTTTAAAAAACCCAAAAAAATACGAAAAATGTGAAAAAGCATGCGAATAGACAGTTTTCACTCAACCGGCGGCGCTCGGCTTCTAAACACACTTACCTTTATAACCGAAACTGGAAACAATTGTAATGAATACGAAGCTGCGTCGGCGTTTTAACAACAGTTGCAACATGCACCACTCTGATCGGCGAACACCAGATTAGTAGTTCAACTCTGCGAGTTCAGTAATGGATAATTTTCAGTTTTGGGAGAGATTGCTTTTTGATTTTACACATTTTCTATACTCAACACGTTTCACAAGCGCAGCAAGTTTGATGAAATATTGAAAAATTGAAGACTCAGCAGCATGGGTGGAGAATACTTTGAAGAATTTAACATTATTATTTTGTGATAATTGCGTTTGGTTAACTATTTCTTTACATGTAACTGTTGTTGAAATGTAAATAAATGTCTATTCCCAAATGAGCTTTCAGAAGATTCACGCTGCATACAGAGTACAACGTTTCTTAATGTATTTCATTTATTTATAATTGTTCTCTATTATAATTTCGTATGTTTGCGCCCAATATTCGTATCTACTTTTCCCAAGATATTCTGAAACCTGAAAATATATAATGAAATGTATGTGGTACGATGCAATCAATGATCTCTTCTCTTACTGTTTCAATTTGATAACTTGATACTGCGGTTTTGATTTGTCACTGAATCTTTTCAACTGCCTTCTTAGAATCATTATCTTGTCAACCGGGCTTCCGCGATAAAAGTGTTTGGCGCTTTCGGAATGTTCTGAAAACCAGACTCGTTTGTATTCTTCATGCATTATCTTCCACATGTCACCATCACCGACTTCTTCCTAATAATAATTAGATATTATTACAATTATGTAAACGCACATGTATATTGCAACATCTTTACGGTTTCGTATGAAGGCACAAATCGTTTTGATGGCCTTCGTGGAATAGGTTCAAAAGGCAGATGATCCTTCGGGATACAAGGCACAGATTTTCGCCATTTCTCATTCATTGGTACAACGCGAGAGTGAAAATTATTCAAACAAGGCCCCCAAATTAAGGAATTCACAACCCAAACACTCCCCAACCGTCCCCACGATATGTTAATATTGACGTAATATTGAGCGTTATAATTTCTATCATTTAATCAGTTCCCATGGATATATTTTTGAGAATTTGAGAATGTAGTTGATGTTCTATATACATGTTCTTACACATGATATAAAATGATTCTGATAATTTTAGCATTTTTGTTGTATTTTTTAGGTATAAAGAGATTGCTTCTGGATTTGATTGCGCTCGCATGAGGCTCTCGTTCGGCTTAAGTCGTTTTGTTTCGCTTCAGTAGTGCTCATACAATTGCTGCGTGTGGACGTGCTGTTCTTGCTATTCCGCGTGAAGAAATTGCATATGTAATTCAGTGCTAAATCCAACTGCAATAGTAACGAAATAGTGCTGTGATGTTGGACAATGTATGTACTTGTTTAAATTTCAGTTAGCTGCATGCAGCTATGTCGGCTATTTTAGCGCTAGGTTTACCTGTTCATGCTCGATTATTTGTTGCAGGTGGCGAAAAGTGCACACGTATTTTGAATTCGAATCTTTGGAATCTTGGAGCAGGAATCTTTGGGTGAGTCAAATATGTTATTCAAATGGAATGTAATATTCCAAACTAATGCGTTGATTGAAATTAATTTGTTGTACTTGTTGAGGATGCCGTAACTTCAGATGAAATCATGCTCATTCGGTGGATTGAGGTCTTAGGCCAGGTGCCACCTAGATCACGCTTTATTGGCTGGTAATTGGGAGGTTGGATTGGTTGTTAGCTACACATACAACGTTTAACTCCGCTATACCCGTCCCAAGCCGGGGGCCTTATCATGCAAGAGATAAGGAAGGAGGAGGGTTCGAGGAGTAACAACCTCGTTAAAAAAACCAGAGTTCAACTGGCTCCGGT
>JARJDZ010004025.1:0-29744 GCA_030264555.1 Aleochara sp. GC000083 | reverse complement strand
TTTTTCGAGGGTATGTTTCCGGTTTGAATCCCCATGTAAATTTCCATAAGACATTCTTTTGATCATAACTCGAAAACTACTGGGCCGATTTTCATGATTAAAAAAGCAAATGAAAGGTCTCATCTATATCTTTCGATTTATGTTTTTAAAGTTTTAAAATATTCCATAGAAAATTAGTAATACAAAAGTAGAAATGGTTTCAATCAAAATTGAATATCTTCCAAACTAATTGAGATATCAGGTTCGTTCTTGGAAATTTCGAAAGTTAAAGAGTTGTACTTCCATAATATAATATTTGATCTTAAATTTTTCATAAGATTTACTTGAATCTTAATAATGAAATAGATACTTATATTCTCAAAAGATCTACTTTTGAAATTTACGTTGATTTTTTTTAATATCGAGTAGATTTGACTTTTTCAGCTAAATTAACTAATTGAATAAATAATAATTTAATTTTTTCTCAAAAAATTACTTATTGGAATTTTTTTCTTAAAGATAAAAGCATTTTTCATATTTCAAAGATCTTTAAATCGTTGTAACTTTTGTTGTAGTGGACCTACAAGACCAAGAAAATTTCGGGACATTAATCTGAGAATTTATTCTATAAAGATTTTAGAAAAAATATCAGAAGTTTATGAGGTTTTTACTTTTATCTAGAATAAAGTAAATCTCCCCCAAGAAAACTAATTTTATTATTTATTGAAATAGATATTATATTTTCAAAAGTAGTACTTTTGAAATTGAAAAATCGTACGTTGTTTTTCTTATAATATCGAGTAGACTTGACACTTTCACCTAAACTTACTAATAGAATAAGTAATATTAAAAATTTCTCTTATAGAAATTACTCATTAGAAAAGTTTTTGTAAAAAATGAAATAATTTTGCCTTTTTCAAAGAACTTTAAATCGTTATAACTTTTGTTCTAGTGGAGCTGCAGGACCAAGAAAATTTCTAGACGTTAATCTGAGAATTTATTTCTATGAAGATTTTAGAAAAAAGGCCAGAAGGTAATTTTGCATTTTTAGGTGATGACGTTTTCACTTTTTTCTGGAATAAAGTAAATCAATTACTTCATTTAAAGTAACCAAAGAAATCGACGTTAAAGCTCCCAGGACAGAAAAAGAAAATTTCAAAAAAAACCTCAAATTTTTTCCTGGAATATGGTGAATCTCCCCTACTCAAAGGTGAATGTTGGGGGCGGTTGAGCCGACGACCGCAGCAGGTGAACGCGGCGCGTTTGTTTGGTTTAAGTCGCCCGGGCAACGACAAGCACCATCATTGACCGCCCCCGGCTCCCGGTTATTCCTGCCGGTTATTCCCGCCGAGGCTCGTCCGCGTCCTAATGAAATACGGCGCATGCACGCAATAAAGTCTTCCAGCGATGGCTTGTTTATTCCACGCTTCGATTCTTCATGCCGCCGACAAATAATAATACACTCGCCAACCCTTTCCGCCATTACCGCCATTGCTGTCAACGGCGAAATTACGGAAAATTACGAGAAACGACGTCGCGCATCTCAGAAACGCGGCTTTGATATTGGAATGCACGAAGGCGGAATAAAATGTCAAAATGAGCTTATGAGGGTTCCGCATTAATATTAATGTTTCTGAGTAAATATACTTCAAGAGGAACAAAGGGGAATTCAATGGTATAATTATTTTTGGGTTTTATACGAGAGTTTTTTTTGTGATAGCTTTGAATTATTATACCATCAAGGCAAACAAATTACGGAACATATATTAGATCGTAATCGAGTTGCGCTGGTAAAAAATCATTATTTTATCTTGTTGATCGTAAAATGGGGTAATTTCAAAAGAGAAATAAAAAGTTTATCTGGAAATTCATGCAAGTTATAAACAAATGAGTGATATTTATGTCCCCAGCAACGAAACACTGAAACTCCATAAGAGTGGCCATTGTTATCACCATAGCAACCGTTGTTATAATAAATGCAGTTTTTCAAAAATTAGTTTTATTTTTATTTCATTAAGAAAAAAATTATAATATTCACAGTGAAAGATATTTGTTTATCACAAATTTTACTTGAATTATTAATCTAAACATTTTGTTATTTAACTTATGAAATGTCATGATGGATTTGAAAATAAATATCTTAAAAAAACAAATAAATATAAATAAATAAATATAAATAAATATGTTAAAAAACAAGCGAGTTATGTGAAAATAAAAATTTGAAGCGTCCCTAGCAACGAAACAGTGAAACTCCATAAGAGCCGCAATTGTTATCACCATAGCAACCGTTACTATAACAAATTGAGTTTTTCAAAAATTAGTTCTTGTTTTATTTTATTATGAAAAAAAATTATAATATTCACAGTGAAAAATATTTGTTTATCGCAAATTTTACTTGAATTATTAATCCAAACATTTTTGTTTTATTTAACTTATGAAATGTTATGATAGATTTGAAAATAAACTTCTTAAAAAACAAGCGAGTTATGTGAAAATAAAAATTTGAAACATCCCTAGCAACGAAACACTGAAACTCTATAAGGGCGGCCATTATTATCACTATAGCAACCGTTGTTATAGTAATAAATTCAGTTATTTTTAAATTAGTTTTGTTTTATTTCATTAAGAAAAAAGAATTGTAAGTAATCTCAGAGAGAAATATTTTTTTACATAAAATTTTACTTGAATTATTAATCCAAAGAAATTTTTTATATTTAACTAATAAAATGTCATGATGGAATTGAAAATAAAATCTGGTTCAACTCTAGCTATTTATGAAATCTACTGTGAAGAAATGAACTTTCTATGTTAAAAAACAAGCGAGTTACGTGAAAACAAAACTTTTCAGCGTCCCTAGCAACGTTACATATAATCCCCATAAGAGCGGCCATCATGAATCACAATATCCCTAGCAACCGCTATCTATATGATGTTTCCATAACCTCACAGTAGAAATTTCACTTATTTTCATCCGTTTTGAATCATTGCAACTGCAATTTTCAAGAAAAACCTCATAATTTCCACATTTCCAATGACCCAAAGTGAAATTACACTCTAAATAACGGGAAAAAGCAGGATTTTTCCCTCGTAGTTGGCCGAAACGATGTAAACAGCCGTCAATGTTGTCGGTGAACAGTAACCACTCAATTTGGCGGCTGTGTTGGCGGGTGCACGGCGAAACCTCAAAAACCGCAGCAAACAACCCGAAACGAAACCGCCACCCCCGCACCCCACAAAACTTGAAACAAATCGCCAGACTTTGCGCCGCTTCGTTGAGCAAGATTGATGTGAAATGTGCAAGGAAGCGCCGCTTAAGACAACTCACTCGCATGTCTAAAAATACACGTTTTCCATGCAGGTAGATGATCCTCCTAGGGAAACAGGGAAACAGGGAAACAGGGAAAACTAGTTTCCCTAACATGCGAATATGAAAATTCATTGTTTCGCATTTTCTTTAGTGGTGAATTTGTTTTGAGCATATGCCGACCGAATTTTGACATTTCCGACAAGCTGTCATATCCAACTGGATGTATCATGCATCTTCAACATCTGCCCTACATACTACCCCCCTCCACCCTCCACCCATCTAGCTAGCTAGTAGTTAGTAACTAGTTCGTAGTTAGTGGTCCACATTTTTCCGACGATACTTTTCGCGTCTTCTCTGCAACATTCCACCGATACGATCCATATTACGGGTGTTTACAATGTAACATGTGTCGTAATACCCCTCGCGAACAGGCGAAAAGTAAACGAACAGAAGGCTGCTGGAAAAACTCCCTCCCGAGTTCACTTCGCTCCCACCAGCGAACTTATATCCGCAAGTTATAAATCATATTTCACGTCTGAGAGGAGATTTGCGAATGAATGATGATCGCAGCAGCAGGAGTGGGAGGAAGGGAGGGGGAGGGGGAAAACCTACCCCCACCACCACCCCCAGACTGGCAGTTCAACTTCAACCCTCTTTGGGCCTTTTGCCGAAGTTGTGTCTCCTCGTCGACGGAGGTGGCTAAGAGGGTAAACACTCTTCAGTTTATCGCCACGTCGATTCATAGAGTGTATCGTCGTCTTTTGGAAGAAGAGAGGGGGGAGGAGGTGGGGGGGATGGAGGTGTAAGCCTTGGAGGACTTGAGCAAATATGTCGCTGAATCGCGCCGCGCGAAGATTTCGCAGATGAATTGAATTTTCGTGTTTGGTCTCATTCGATGCATCGTCTAAATGGCGTTAATGTACATGAATCCCCCCTCCCATAGTCTTTTGATGGAGGAGGGGGAAGGGGTGATGGGGAATGACTTGTCAGGGATGCTTAATTTCGTTTTTGTTTCCCTAATTGGAGAAGTTGTACATGCTGTCGTCAATTAGGGAATTTTCCGGGAAATACTCTAAGTTTTAATTGTATTGCTATTTGTTGGAATGTATTTTTGAGCTTAATTATGTTGCTCCACAAGGCAAATTAATTTCATAAAACAACCCACGAAAAAAATTTTAAAATTACCATGTTTTATGATGAAATTCGGCTGATAATAAACGGTTGCTAGGGAGAGTGCATTCCATCATGGCCGCTCTTATGGAGTTTGTGTACTGCGTTGCTAAGGACGCCAACGAAGGCGTTGCTTAATTTTTAAGGGTTAAGATACTTTCAAATTTCATTTGCTTGTAACTTTTTCATTTCTCAAGATAAATCCTTCAAATTTTCACTGTTAGAAGTTACTTTAACAGTAGTTTTATTGATCTTTATTATTTCAACAGAAAATTTATTAAATGCTACTTTAAAACCATATGAAAGCAAATTTTTTACAACTTTTTGAAGAATTGATTATCAAACATCAATAAAATGACTATTTTTAAATTGTTGTTAACCCAATTTAATGAAAAATTATTTCTATCAACAATCAACAATTCCATTGTTGAATAATACTGAGGTATATCAATAAAATTAAATTTAAAAGCAATTATCATAAATGTATTCCCATTGAAGCATCATCAAAAAAGGGAATAATCAAATTAGACTCGACAACATATGCATAATTCCATAACAATTATGATGCTAATCGACATAACAACTGCAACAATTACCACACCAAGCAAACGATGCGTTATTACAAATCACATCGATAGGCAATTACTCTTCGCGACTGTAATCCAATTAAAAATAATGCGTGGTGTGAGTGCGCGCGAGCTAATTACATTTAATTGTAGCGCAATTCACTTCCGGTTCCGGTTGTTCTGCTACAATTACAAGCACACTAATCACTTGTGACGCTATCAAATGCAGCGCTAAATTCGAATGCGTCTCGCGGGAGGAATCGAATTCATAGATTCGATTGCCTCATTGCATCATGGGATTACCAAATTTCCCCTGTCTCTCTCTCACACACAGAGACACACTTGATATGCATTGATCAATATTGATTAGATTGCCGTATGCATAAGCAAAGTGCATTCTCTAATTATGCTAATTTATGTGCTGATTTACGATCCATCTCATATATATGCATTGTATGAATGTTTAGTAAACAATTAAAAATGATCCATAAATCATTGATAGAATCAATTATATCAGTTAAAAGATAAATCATTTTATTTACAGAAAAATATTAAAAATTACATAAATATGTAAACGAAATTTTTAAGTTTGAAAAATAAATATGAAATAGAATATAGAAAACAGAATATAAAATATAACAATTATTAAACTATAGTCAATAAAATGTAGGTAGAATATTTTGAAAACATCTGTAAAACAAATCCTAAAGGAATCAATAAAAGTTTAATGGAAGTATTGAAAATAAAGGATAAATTTATGATTGCAAAATATTCCATGAATTTTCTAACAAATGTTTATTTTCGCAAATTGAATCGTGAGTGGTTCTTATCCAACAGGAATATTTACCTGATTCCTGGATATTATTGATTCAGTTATATCTTATATGTTAGTGAATAAATTTGAGGAATATTACATTTTGCAATTTAATAACAACATTGGTAAAAAAATTTTGATCTGGGATACTCAGAAAAGAAAATTAAATTCAAAAAACAATTTTAAACATATTTACTAATTAAAATTATATGCAATTTATTGTTTATGAAATTTTTACTTCTTTCGAAATATTATTGTTCATTAATTGATTATAAATTTACAAAAATGTGATAGCCCTAAAAGTTTATAGGCAACTCTCAAATTTATAAAAAAATTTGAGTATGTAAAAATGCCAAAAAAAACTAATCCACGGAAATTTGATAGATCGAAATTTTTAATTTTTGTTTTTTTATATTAAATTGTTTATATATTTCTTGAAGAATTATTTATTGAATTTATGAATATGATAATTTATAGGACCAAGGTATAAATTTTAGCCATACTTGCAATTATAAAAATGTTATATAGTCTTTTTGAATTTAATAACAAATTATTTTAAAGTATGGTAGCACAAGTATGGTATTTTTAAAATGTTAACCTTTACTTTTGACGATACATCAAGTTTTTAGTCACTTTAAGATTTTGTAAACAGCAATAAATTTTATAGAAAGGAAAGAAACGAATTCGCCTTTAGGTTATGTCCATACTCTTTGATGATATTATCAATAAATAAGAAAGAGTAAACAAACAAATATTTATCTTTAGACTCGTTTATGGACCAATAAAATGTACTTTCAAACGATACAGAAGTTCTTAATGTTGGAAATAGAATTAATAAGTTTTTTCTTGATTTATTATATTTGTTATTGGTTGAATATAAAATTGTTTATTTTAAAATTTTGAAATGGATAAATTAAGGATTAAAATTTATTTTGTTAATTTTATTCATTCGAAATAATAAGATGAAACTTTTTACCAATAAATAAAATTTATTTGTTAACTAAATTTGAAATTTACCACATATAATAAAAATGTGTGTTTGATACATTTAAAAATATTATATCTAATATAAATTTTAATTTTTAGTTTTATAAATAAGAAAATTTGATAATGTTAAAATTATCTTAAATTTGTACCGAACATAAAAATATCCAATTTCGAATATTTACCAATTGCAACAAAAAATTTTTCCTAAACTTCCTTCGATTGTTAGCAAAATAATCAACAGAAATACCCTAAGTGATATGAAATTGTCGGCTATTTTACGACATGTTATATAATTTAATTAGCTTTAAAATGATAATGATTATACTTAAGTATGACGAGTAGTTAAGTCGATTTTAATTACGTAATGAATTCTGACAGAAAACTGCTTGAAATTCCACTCCGTATTTCAAACTAATTAGCAACCAAACACTAATTAACAAATTAATAACACTTCATTCGTTGTCGTTCATGACGCGCAATTTAAAAGTGTTTGTTGCCGCCTCCGCCGGATTCCAACATGCAGTGTGATGTAATAGATGGATGTTGATGCATCTTGGAGCGAGACGAGAAGGACGCGCGGGGGGCGCTAAATAATATATTCAGTAAACTATTCCGCGATGGTAAATTACCGCCTCTGCAGGAGACAGCTGAGTTGATTGCCTCCATGGAGCAAGCCGCCCCCAACAGCAGCGTGTTACACGATGCCTTCATCTTCATCATCATCTTCTCATCGTCATCTTCATTTCGCACTCCACATGCACTGCAGGAGCAAACATTCGAGGAGAATGTTTTCGTATCAGCGAGGACAAGAGTGCTCGTAATTAGGGCACTCATTTTGCTATCTAGTTTTGTATTGTGCTTATCATTTGGATTTTCAATAATAAATTCACGTCAATTTTCAGTTTCGATGAGTTTTTAATAGTGATATTTTGTTTATAAAGAATTATATCCACATTTAAATGATTTTCAATTATATAAATATTTATGTCAAAGAAAAGTTGTCATCTTGAACGAAAATATAGTAAGTTTTCTAAAATACTCAATAGCTGATATCAACATTTTCAGAAAGTTTATCCAGAAAAAGGTTTAAACTAATATCAAATTGAAAAATATAGAAAACATCGAATTTAGTTTTACTAAGAAATGTGCCAAATTGTAAAAAATATAAAATATAATACGATAAAATCAAAGCCATTTTCAAATATTGTTAATCGTTCTTTTGTTATTGTGCTATAGGGAAATTTATATATAAATTTTTATTACATTAGTTTTACATTTTTTTACACTTTTTTGAGTACATTTCAATGGTATAGGAAACGTTTTTTTGGCCACTGGTTTTTTAATCCAATAGTTATATGTTATTTATACCTCACCTTTGAAATGATCTGCTAATTTAAGATATTGCATAAAATTTATCTATTTATTTCATAAAAAACACTTTACGATAGATATTTTCGGAGATCATAATAAAGAAACAAATGATTCTCCTAACTATGATTACTAAACAAATTCAAAAATTAGAAATTTTGCTATTTTTAAGTTTTTCTTAACAATACTTATTGGATACAATAAATTACACATTCATAATCTCCTTTGGGCCATAATTACGTTCCAATTCTGCTAATTCTGACATGGCCTCATGTTAAGTCAAATTTGACATTATTAAAATTAAACAGTTATTAGTGTTATGCGTTTTTAGTTATTAGCGAATGTGGGTAAAATTCATATTAAAGTTTATATTAAAAAGCAAAAAAGCGAGGTAATAAGTTATAAATTAGATTTGATTTGTTAAAAAAATCCAACCTTATGTCATAACACATAAAATAAGAGATTAACATATTCTTAATTTCACCATCATAATCTACTCAAAAAATACCAAATGACGTGATATTTATTTTTATGTAACTAGTGGCATAATACATTAATATTTTACAAAAATTCCAAAAAATCGAACTTTTGTTTATTGTGTGATAACAAAATTTGAAAACGACATTGTATAATTAAATTTTCTCTCTTATGTTTTGCAGATTGCTTATAATAATTAAAGTTATTCATTATAAGATAATAGTAATTAGAAATTTAAATGAAATAGCACTATAAAAACACCAAATATAAGATAAGTGATATTTATTAAGAAAATCCAACCTTATGTCATAACACATAAAATCAGTGATTAACATATTCTTAATTTTACCATCAGAATCTACTCAAAAAATACCAAATAACGTTATAATTATTTTTATGTAACTAGTGGCATAATAAATTAATATTTATCGAAAATTCAAAAAACGAACTTTTGTTTATTGTGCGATAACAAAATTTGAAAACGACATTGTATAATTAAATTTGCTCTCTTATGTTTTGCAGATTGCTTATTAAAACATCAAAATTAATCAATTATGAACAAAGTCTCCAAATTTTACTTTCATTTAAAAGAATCAAATTCTGAACATATATTTTTTACAAATTAAAAATCAAAAAATCACTTAATACATAAACAAACAGATCAATAATAAATCTCTAATTGTATTATCATAAATAATTGGAACATAAACTAAAATTAAATTAACAAATGCTGTCAAAGAACTCTATTGATATTCAACTATGAAGTTGGAATGATTTCAAGAATAGGAATCAAATATTTCATAGAAAATAATGTCTAGAAAGATAATAACCAAAATGAAATTTATACAATGAAACTAACTTAAGCAAGAAAAAATTAAGAAAGTTTTGTATTTGATGTTTAGATTTTGAATTCCTAAAAATATAACATTTTTCATTTCTTGGCATATTAAAATATTGTTATTTTGAGAATAATTATATAAATTGCCTGATTTTCTCTACAAGTGAGCACAAAACTAATACTGAAAAGATATATACATTTTATCCACAAACAAATATATAAACAAATTCAAAAAAGGATACAGCGCCATCTTGGATTCAATTTAAAGTAAGAATGGAGAGCAGTCAACAAAGCCACAAACAAACATGCATTCCCTCCGAGTCGCCCATTCTCATGCATGATTAATTGTCTTTTAATCCTTTAATGCGCGCATATCTCGTTCTTCGCCATTGAATTGCCCTCCCACAGGATCCAATATTTCTCGTTTAATCGCCGCTTTCAGCGCACTGTCTGCCGTTTCATTCTTAGCGTAAGCCGCGCGCCCAAATAAGAAACAATTTTTCATTAGTGCGATGCTCTGCTTGCCAGACAATGGCGGCTGTTTTGCACGCGTACGGCGCCATTTTGGATTCAATTCGGCGCCCGAAACAAGACCGCAATAGCGACATAAACGCATAAGCCGACTGGATCCATTCCACATCCCGGCGAATTACCATCCGGGAATAAGAACAAGAGGCTCAAAATTACGCTAACAACGGTTGGTATTCAAGATGGCGGCGCGCGGGGGAGTTTTGTTCGCTAATTCCGTCAGGCGACAGATGTCACACGAGGGTGGTCGCCATTTTGGGGCTTCTTTCGGGGTTGCAACATTCTAAGTTCACATGAATAGTTTCTCAATGGGATAATGATAATTATAAAACCATTGGGTTATTTTGTTGATGAATGTTTATGAGTTTTTGGAATAATGTTTTGGGGTTGATTTAGAAAAGATTTTGTATGCAATTTGTCTAGTCTGATCCCAGGCCAGTGAACAGCAATAATTTGGAACGATTACCTTCGGGGGGCGAAATTACAGCATAACAAATTCGATTCGAACGCATGAGCGCGTGCGTGAATTTGTTTGGATTTTATTAAATTACAAAATTGAGTTGCGACCAGTTGGTTTTGACAACGAGCGCAAAGGGCTGCGAATCGAATTATATAAAACTAGCGGGCGGCAGCTGCCCCCGAGCGGGCAGAAGGACCCCAACTCGATTCGAAGTCACCCTCGTTATCCTTGATATTTTCCTTCAATTTTCCCCAGCATCCCAGAATCCTTCAGACGCATCGAACCCGACTATTGATTTCTATTTGGCTTTCGTTTTTTTTACAACTTCATATCGTCATAAAAACAACACGAGTTGGATTGATTGATTGATTGATTGGAAATTCAAAATGGCGGCGGTTGAGTTTCAAACCGCATTTTTCACTTCATTTTTTCGCACATATCTTTAGTGATCTCATCACATAATATTTTTGGTAACACCTCGAAGAAGATGATGAGGACGACAATGAAGATGTCGGTGAAAGTTGCTGTCATGATGAAAAAAAAAGGAAGAAGAAGAAAAAGGAGGAAAATTGGTGGAAAGTCGTGGAAAATCGTGGAAATTATGGCTCATCCGTCTTAAGTACGATGAATATACTCCGGAGATAATCTCGTTGGTCGACTTCCAAGACCTAATAAGCTTTATCTTCAAGACAAACGACTCGTTGAGGTGTTTAGTTCTTTCATCTTGTTCCCAGTACTTTTGTGTAATCTTATACCAATCTTCATTTCATTTCTGACTTCAATTAAGAAGGGATTACTGTATATTTTTCATCGAAAAAACATCAATTTTAGATTATATCATAAGAAATAAAAAAAAATTAAATGAACGATACATTTTACGAGGTTATGTTGGTATTTCACACACGTGTGATAAACGACGTTTTATCTCACTGGAGAAAAGTTTACAGATAAAATTTTCCAAGAAGAAAAAAAAAATCCAAAATTTTTTGATATGATATTTCAAATTAAATTAAAATCTCAAAATGAATAATGTTTAGTGAATAATTTTACTCACTAGTGAGATGTATAATAAATGCTCTGGTGACATAAAAATAATTTACAAAAAAATACAGTGATACCTCATTTATTATATAGTCACTAATATAGCGCCATCTGATTATTTTAGTATCAACTCACAAATTATCCTTCTTCTGCTTGTCATCTACATACATATAATTAATAAATTTCCAGCTTTTCCTAGACACTAAAAACAAGTAATGCGGGTTGCAGATATGCGGAAAGTATGCCAAAACCATCGTAAACTTAGCAAATCCTCCACATTGTTTCTTATAAATGTTACAGCCAGCCAAAACGGGGCAAAAACATAAAATTACTTAGAGCGTCGTTGACATTCGGACCCATCCTCGACCGGGGACAATGCTGCCAACTAGGAGAAAATGCGTGCACAATGGCGGCGAACATGGGTGGCAACTAACGCCCTCTGGCCGCGCGTCTGTCAGCGATAAATTAATCCCCAGCGCTAATTTATAACAAATACAAGCTTTAGTTTCTGCTAGGATATTCTACGATTGTCTGTATTCTAGGTTTTGGGGGCGGTTTTAGGGGCGGTTATGAATAATAATTTTGTACGTTTGGCAAATTTCCACATTGGGACAATCTTAATAATATAAAAACATTTTTTTTCTGGTTAAAATAACGTCTCTAAATAAATTTGGAAAATATTCTAATTCTAGTATAAAGTCCTCTCATATTTGGAATTTTAATTTTTGGCAAAAAAAAAGAGTTTTAACTTCTTATAATTTTTTTTTTAATTCTTTTACACAAAGTGGTGGTTTTAGATCTTTGAAATCTTGGTTGAAACGAGTGAAAATTAATGATATTAAGGATTAATTAGTTTTAGTTGTTAGTGAGTCTAATAACTATTAAAACACTTATTAAGTTCACTTGAAAGCTCGAACAAAATGAATTTCCTCTTTACTTCATCCTCTCATTTTTCCTGATAATTCATAATTTTTCCTGAAAGTTTATTTCTGGTTGCCTACCTCAATGATTTTTTATTTATCCACCACCATTTTAATTTAGAAAAGTAATTAAAAACTTATTAATTCCTGGATTTTTTTATCATCTAACTAAAGATAAAATAAATTTATATGTATACTTTAAATAACTTCAAAAAAAAATAATTTCCAATGATTTTAGAATTCTAAATAAGAGTTGGATCAATTTTACAAATACACTTCATTCCACTTTTATTCAGAAAAAAATTACATAGCGTTTTTTTTTTTCAATAAGAATGAATTGTTCGTAAAATTACTTCAATCCTTCTTCAGATTTCTCGTCATTCCCTACGACAGATTTTAATAACATTTTTCGACGCACTGGTATGATAAATGACGTTTGGATAGTGGAAAGCTTTCAGCCGGAAGAGCGTCTAACTATATCATCGAACTTTGTTCGGGTGCGCCCAGAAGCGAGATGGGAAGCGAACTAAATTGTGACCAGAATCTAATTTATTTAGTTGACACGTAATGGCAGCGACACACGTCGGCGAGGGCGCCACACGAACGGTTTGATTAAAACTCCTCTATGGCTTGTGTTCGGCGCGCACATATGATAGCTAATCCGATTGCGAATTTCGCACACTATTGCTACACGTGTACATCGTGCAAAATGGCTGTAAGCAAATTAAAATGTAAAATTAACAACATTCTTTTATTTTATTTTTTGTAAATCTAAATTGAAAATATTTTGGTACCTCACCAAAAGTCTCAAAAAGAAATGAAAAATTGTATTTGATGAATGATATAGCGTCTCTAAGTAAATGTGGAATGCATATTATCAGAAAGATGAATTCCACTCATATTTGGAATTTCATATATATGATATAAAAACCTAGTTTTCACTTCTGTCGGATTTCCACGACTGAGTTTCGCAAAGATGTATGAATTATGCGTTCAAGTTTCACATCGGAGAGGAGTTTTCACCGCCGCCCACGCTCCCGCCACTGGCGGCGCCACCATCGCCGCCACCGACGCCATTGCACTGGAAAATCCAATAATAACTTTAATTGGATAATATCCCATGTACCTCGTGCATTTCGATCTGCTTGTGTTTAATATTTACGTTTTGCGAATACGTTTCAACGAACAGGATGGAAAATAAATAAAAGACAGGAAAAAATGGGGGAAACTTGGGAATCTTGAAAGTTTTAATTTGATTTGTGGTGATTTATACCTGAAAGTTTTAAGATACTGCAGAAATATTTTTTTTCTGGTGGTTGAAGAATTTTCTAGTGGAAAATTTTATACTGAAAATATCAAAATTCTTTTTTCAAGTTTTTTTTGCAAAACATTCATAAAATTTTTAATTTTTCCAATTTTCCACTGTACTGGAAAATTATAAAATAAAAATATTCAGTTTACCTGAAAGTTGTAAAACATTGAAAATATTTTTTATTTTAAAATTGAAGAAGTTTTTAATAGAAAATATCAGTTTTCCTTTTCCAAGCTTGTTTTCTAGAAAAGTTACGGAAAAACAATTTTCCACTTTACTTACAAGTTTATTTTACTACTTCACTCAACGATTTGGACATTTTTCAATTTTCCACGAATCTTTAAAACATGAAAGATGAATTGAAAAGCTGAATTTTCAGAATCTGAGATAAAAAAAATTCTGTAATTTTGGCAAAATAAAGTTTTGCTGCAATAATAATCTTCAGTAATGACTAAAAATTATTAAATAGTCCTGAAAATTTTATTTTTGGTAGTTGAATAATTTTCTAGTAGAAAATTCAAAAAAAGTATCATTTTTCTTCTGGATTTATTACAGAGAAACAATTTTGCACTGTATTTAAAAATGTAAAGTTTCTCTCGTGGGATTAGAAATTGTTGAATTTTTGATGTAATAATTTACTAGTAGAAATTATGAGTTTACGTTTTCCAAGTTTTCTTTCTGCAAAAATTACAGAGAAACAATTTTCCATTTTACTTAAAGGTACAAGTTTTCTCAAGGGTTTGGAAATAGTTGAATTTTCCACGAATCTTTAAAATATAAAACATAAATTATATAGTTGACTTGTAATTTGACATAACAAAAAGAATTGTGTTACATTTGAAAAATAAGATTTTGCTGCAATAATTATCTTCAGTTATACCTGAAAATTTCAAGAAACTACAGAAACAAATTTTCATAGAAGAATTTTCTAATACAAAATTTTACACTGAAAAATCGGTTTTCATTTTCCAAGTTTTTATCATGAAAAAATTTTACTTTATTTAAAAATTTAAGGTTTCTCAAGGGATTGGAAAATTAGTGAATTTTCCACGATCCTTTAAAACATGAAACATGCATAAATAAAGTTGAATTTTCAGAATCTTACATAACCAAAAAAATAAGAATTTTGTCATATAGGTAAAATAAATTTGTTGCAAAATTAATCTTCAATTACACCTAAAAGTTTTAAGTCCAAAATATTTATTTGTTGGTTCAAGAAAATTCTAGTGAATAAGTTTATACTGAAAATATCATTTATTCTGTAAATAAAGTGTCAGTAAAACAATTCTTTATCAAGTTAAAAATAAAAGATATCCCAACAAAAATTTTCAGCGATTCTATAAAGTATTTGAAACATGAATAGAAAAAATTTAGAATTTTCTGAAATTTGAAAAATGATGAATGAAAATTCTGCAATATTAACAAAATAAAGTTTTGTTGCAATAATAATCCTCATGGTGCATCATGGGAACTAATTTTTGGCCGCCAATAATAAAATGTAATTTGGACAACAAACGAAGCTAATTTAATAAAAACCGTAAGCCGAAAGCCGGAAACCGGAAACCGGAAAATGCCTGCAAATGCAACCCTATGCAACATTATTAGTTTTGCAGGTCCAGCCTGCATCGCACTAATAAAGTATTTAATTAATATTCACGACGCAAGCGGGCAGTGTGTTTAGTGCTGGCAGCGCCACCAACGACAAAACCAGAAACCTGTGTTTCCCATCGTCGCCACCATCAGCGCCACCCCCAACATCACTCCCTTTATCCTCATCCTCTTTGGTCGCTGGCCGTTGTTCTATGCGACATTAAAAATGCAGGCAGCGCGCAATTGAAAATTAAGTTGATTTGTGTGTTGGGCTTTTTGTTGCAGGCCGCTGTAATCACGGCAGTCCGTGCATGCAGCTCTGCTACGATCTGCACGACGGAATGTACGAGTGCGACTGCCGCCCCGGGTACACCCTGCACGCCGATGGCTACAGTTGTTACGGTAAGTCAACCGCCCCCGCTCCATGCTACGTCCATGTGTTCGTCCAGAAGGGGTGGCTGGATGTATATTTGTTGGCAAGTGTCCAAGTTTGGTGCGTGCGAACGAATCAAATATTTATTTACGAGTGCATAAAACGCACGAGGAATGCAATGTGTCGCTTAAAATTCGGGCTGTTTCCGGCTTTTAAGCGCTTTTTTACGATAGGGGGCGCATGCAACCCCCGGTTACTAAGTGAGAATTTGAAACGTTGGAGGTTTGGGTGGTTAAATTTTCAAAAAACTCGTTGATTCGGTGATTCTAGGAAAATGTGGAATTGGTTCTATTTGTATTATGAATTCCACGTTTATTTGGAATTTTTAATAAACGGTATTTTTAAAGGATTTTTGTTTCTGTTTTCTTCAATCATGAATTAATACAATACTGGGACCGTATTTTGGTAAATAATCAGTAATTGAACAATTCAAGAAAAATCTGGAAATGACAATACGATTATAACCCATTACACTTTTATTTGGAATGATTAAAAATCGAATTTTCCAGCGTGGATGAAAATTTTTTTTTAAGAAATGTTAAAATTGATTTTTCGAGTAAGTGTAAAATGCACATTATCGTTGGTTCTAGCTCAAAATTGCATCCGGACAAATTCCCCGCCAATTACTTACGCTCATACGTCGTTCACGTGTCAACGTGTCACTTCATTAAAACTCGCGCTGCCCCCGACTTCCATCTATTTCGCAACGAACGCCCGCGCGCGTTCTATGTCTGCTCTTATTTTTTGCTCGTCTTCACATGACGGCGGCGGCGCTTTTGTCACTTTGTGCGTGAAAGGAATGCGCCGCCCCCGCCGCATCTCGCGCGCCCTGTGACAACGCACGTACCGTACGCCGGATAATAAACGAAACGGCGTGCATCCGCTTCCGGCGATCGATACGACGCGCGCTCGCCGCCTCCGCCATCGCCGCCGCCGACGGCAGCTGCGGCCGTTGTGTGTTTCGGGGGCCGCGCGCGGCGCGACGCGCAATTAAATAAAACACGAAATTAATCGTCCTCGAATACTTTAAATGGGCAAAGTTTGCGCGCACGAGTCGCGCATTGTGGCTGAAAAGATGCGGCCGCCTCCACTATTCCACCGCCGCCGCCACCACCATCTGCTTGAATTTATAATATTGATCAAACTTTCGACTCGCATGCATTTTATTAAAACTTTCGAACGCTCCACGCGAGTCCACTTTGTTGCCGCCCCCGCCGCCCCCATAGTCCACCACCCCCGTCCACATAGAGACACCGTGAAGAGAGTGTGGCGGCATTAGTTGGCATTTTTATTTCGGTTTCCGGAAGACTGCGTCGCGCAAATCGCTGAGTTGAGAAATGGGGGGCGGCGATTTTAATTAAATCGTTTTTATTTGCTTAGAATACACAACAATTTGTTTGTTTTTGCATGAGCGGATCATATAACATCCTGTTTTAGGAGATTTGTCCTGTTTTATTAACAAATATACAGGGTGTTTTCCTACGTCAGAAAAATATGCAAAAAAAACATGAAAAATTCCTTGAATTTTCAAATTTTTAAAATTCCATTTTGAGTTATGTATAGTTAAAAATTAATATATGTTCTAGATATTATGTCTAGATAAAAAACAGGGAATTTCAGATTCAAGAAATGTATGGAATTAATAATACTTTTGCAACTTAAAATTCTGAAAATTAATTATTTTTTAAAATTTGCGGTGGATTTTTCAAAAATTTTGTTACATATAAACCTTCTCCTAAAAAATTCTGAATCCATCAAGAAAAGAGTGGAACAAATCGGTCAATTCGTTCTCGAGAGATGTGATTTCAAACAAATTGCAAATTTATTTTTATTTATGTATATTACAAATTAAAAAAATATGATTTTATTAAAAAGAAGTTCTGAAACATAAATACATGAACGGATAATATAACGTCCTGTTTTAGGAAATTAATTCTGTTTTATTAATAAATATACAGGGTGCTTTCATAAGTCATGATAAATATACAAAGAATTACATTCTGAAATTTCTTGAATTTTCGAATTTTTAAACTTCCATTTTGAATTATGTGTAGTTAAAAGTTAATATATGTTCTAGATATTATGTGTAGATAAAAAAAAACAGAGAATTTTACATTCAAGAAATGTATGGAATTAATAAAATTTTTACAACTTAAAATTCTGAAAATTAATTTTTTTTTCAATTTGCCCTGGATTTTTCAAAAATGTTCTTACCTATAAACCTTTTGCTAAAAATGCTTAATCCATCAAGATAAAAGTGGACCAAATCGGTCAATTCGTTCTCGAGAGATGCGAATTCAAACAACTTGCAAATTTATTTTCATTTAAGTAAATTGTAAATTAAGGAAAGTTGAGAAATTTAAGCAAATTCAGTGAAGTTTTCAAACATTTTCTTACACATAAACCTTCCCATAAAAATGTTGAATGTATCAAGAAAAAAATTAGCCAAATTAGTTCACTCGTTCTCGAGTGATGCGAGAAATTACATATTCATTTTTTAGTAAATTACAGAAAAGAATCAAATGAAATAGGATTTTAAAAAAAATAAATTTGGAACTCAATTAAAAAATCACAAGTTTATACAAAATCACAATGGTACTAAAAGGTTTATTTTAAGATTTTAAAAATTTCAAAAATTTTTGAAATATTTTTTATTACCCACCAACGAAAAAAGCGAAGATGCTGTAAATTTTCTTAAATATAATCATTTCATTGTGTTGAAGGACAATGAAGAAATCCGTGAATCGAAACAATAAGCCAGGAAAATCCAGAAATTTGATACAATGAAAATTTGAATGAAAACATCATTAAAGTTAAGTAACTTAACCTCAAATCATTTGGAACCTTCATTTGCAGCAATTTTAATACAATGGGAAGAAACGAAATACAGGATGAAAGAATCAAGCAATAATTACAGGATTTTTTAAGGACTATTATGATATTACATCATTCTTTTATTCTAGCGTTTTAGGGTTATATGACAGAAAAAGTGCTGCCATCTAGTAAAAAAAATTGTCAATCTTCTTTAAAGAAAAAGCAATTAATTTCAATTTTCGGATCGCATTTAGTGATATTTAATAATGCCAACCCAACAAAACCGAAAACCGAGCGTAAACTAACCCTCCGCCCCCGAAAATGCAGCGGCCATGTTGCCAAATCCTCGCGAATCCAAACAGAAAATGAAGATATACGCAATATTATTTGCGCGCAAACATTAAACGTCATGGGAGCGGCTCGTAGATTTCGCGCGCGCGAACGATGATGAATTTGGATTATAAAGGGTTGCCGCCCCCACGGGGATAACCCGCATAATACATAATTCCGCCGCTTGCAATGGCGGCTAATTCCTCCGAGGGGCCTCTTCGGCAACGGTCGCCGCAATGTGCAAATACTCCTAATTAAAATTACTTGCCTCCGAGTATTTGTTTTGCATTTTTGACCGTTTTCTTGAAATAATTTTCGCTGTGTCAAATTTCGTACGTAAACGCCATCTATTGAGTATTCTTGGAGTTCATACATTTCGATATTAAGCAATCCATTTCGTAATTGCCCCCATTTTGAGGTTAATTGTTGCGGTTACCAATCTGCGGTTGATTCCAATCGATTTCAGAATTTCCCAATTAAGGGTTGAATCGAATAATTCATTCAAAAACGAATGGAAAAGAGGAATTTAAAAATAACTGAAAACTTGTATACATTTTGCAAAAAATAAAACTGGAATAAAGTACACTTGCGGAAAAATTGGCTTATATTGTTATTTTCGCTACATTGGGCAACATTGAGAGGGAAACGTTTCGAATGGCGATAGTAAAAATTTATGACGTTTGGCATCGGGCCAAACCGTCGCCATTTTCCGCCCTCGAAACTTCGGATTTTTGACTTTTCCCTCTCCGCCATCAGCGGCTGAATGAAAGTGAACTTCGGGGAAGCATGGGAATCACCTAATTTCCGTACATGATTTGGCATATTTTTATTCTCATTCTCTCCTGCATCAAGCGCCGATAGAGGGCGCTGCGAAGATTTGCGTTTTTCATGTTGGTTGTTTCACAAAACAGCAATTAGATGCTGGACGAAGGGTTGTCCGTTGTTTTATGCGGTTGGGGCAACATGTGGCAACATGGCGGACGCCATGTTGATTGCAATCCGACTGCAGCGGACATGTTCCATTTGCATTGTACTCGACGGTTCGGAATTGTAATTAACCAATCAAAACCAATAACATCATGTGCGCAACTCAATTATTAACGGTTTGCTGCCTCGCATGGCGGCGGCGTTTACGGCGTGACTGGCAGAGAAGTCAATTATTAAAATTCGATTCGCCCGCCGAATTCTGTCTCCAATTCCCCAATATTGGTTTGCGCCTCAATGCTCCCAACTGCAAACTCATTAGTTTATAGGACGTTTATTCGCCACTAAATTTTAGCCAATTATATACTGAATAATTGCAAATGTTTTCTTATCACTTAGTTCAAAGAGAAACTTGATGAAATTCTGAGTAATTTATATTTCCTCGAATCAGTTTCTGTATGGCGGAAATTGTGTTTGGAACAAAATTTAAATTGTTGTCTTTGATAAACAAAATTCTGAGAAGAGGACATTTTCAAGTTTGAAGACATTAAATTCTGAATAATTGGAATTATTTCCTTATCAGTTTACAACTACAGAATATATGTTTGGTGTAACATCAAACTTGCCATTTTTCATTACCAACTCATTTTTGACATTTCTTAGAAATTTTCAATCAGCAACTTCAGAATGTGTTCAATTAACAAAGAAATTCAACAGATTGGTATCAAATTGTGACGAAATTGGACATAATTCTAAAATTAGAAGAACTTTATTTCCATTCTTATAAGTAAGTTTTAGACTTTGAATTTCTGGATAACTTGAAGTGTTTCTTTGTCAGTTTGTAATTACAGAAAGTCCTCAATTACTAAAGAAATTCAACATATTAATTCAATATTAATTGAACATATATAATTTAATATTTTTGTTTAGCTATAATTCTGAAATTAGTAATGCTTTATTCCTGTTTAGAAAGATGATAACTTTCTGAATAACAAATTTCATTTCCTCAAATATTCGATTTTTTACATTAACAAGCTCCTGGAACACTTCCAGAAAGTTTAACTATCTTTTCTTTTGGAAAATGACCTCTGAAGTAGATTCTGAAGCTGACTCTGAACTCAGAAACCTCTAACACGAAATTGATTCTTCTTCCAGAAGTGAACTCGACGGCGTCGCCTCCCGAAAACGAAATAGTCAATAGAAACAACCGCGAGGACGAAGTGGACAGTTACTATAACAGTGTGACCAATGACAATGAGGACATCCTCTACCAGAAGGACGCGGAGCTGGACGCCGAACTTACGCTCGCCGAGAACGAGACCGAAATCTACAAGCTGCAATTCTACAACGCGTCCATGTTGGAAGCTGGGGGCGGTGATGGCGTCCCAACCAGCAGTACCACACAGGCACCACGCTTGGACCAGAAGCGCACCGAGATCACAACAGCGGCACGATCCACCGCCCCCATATCAACGGTGCGACCATGTCCCCTCGACTGTGGTCCCGGAGGCGGTTGTGTCCTCCGTGACCTGGAGGACCCCACCTGCTTGTGCCCCCTCGGACGCGGTGGCCAACGCTGCGAAAAAGGTCAGTCTTTTCTGCATCTTTATCCAAATTTGTTGTAACTTTCTGAATAACTTGAAAATCTGGATACTTATTGATAATTATATAATAAACAAACGGTGAAAATTTGGAAACAATCGGACCGACCGTTTTTGAGATATAAACAAAAGTATATTGAGATATTGAATGTTTATCTGCCGCCCCCGAACAGGTTTCTATCTGCCACCCCCCACTACAGTATCTTCATCAAGATAACATTGCATATTCAAAATTGGATGAAAATTAATGGAACGGATCACCAGTTTCTTGTATTTTCAACTTTGATTGCGGTAAATAGCCGCCCCCAAGAGTTTTCTGGATTTGCCGCCTCAAAAATCTGAATCTACGTCTATCTGTTAGTCTATGTACCAAATTTGGTAAAAATCGGTCGAGCCGTTCTCGAGATATTAAATAAAATGTAAAGAGTAAACTGAAAGGACCATCCGTTGCTAAGGAGTGCAATTTTACCCTTGGTAACGCTAATATATGATATAAATATAATATATATATAATATAAATATTTTTTTTTAATTCTCATATAAATTTCTAAAAACATTCTTTTGATCATAACTCGAAAACTACTGGGCCGATTTTCATGATTTTTTTAGCAAATGAAAGATCACATTTTTGTCTTTCGATACATTTATTTAAAATTTTGAAATATTTCACAGAAAATTAGTAATAGATAAGAAGAAATTGTTTCAATCAAAATTGAATATCTTCGAAACTAAATGAGATATCACGTTCGTTCCTGAAAATTTTGAAAGTTAAGGACTTATACTTTCATAATATTGTATCTGATCTTAAATTTGCACAACAATTAGTTGACATTTAATAGATGTTTACAACAATCCCCACCTACTTCCGGTTTCACATAGTATCAGAAACAAAAAAAATTCAATATGCAAGTGTTCAGTGTTCCACGACCTAGGAAGGACTACAAAGGATGTTCGAATGGCGTGGGTGGAAACGATCAGACGTGTTTGACGTTTCCGGTATCCTGATATCCCATCGTGTTTGTCTGTCGTCCTCCTTCCAGCCGTTTCGATTTCGCAATGTATCGACTTCAATGCGAGAACGTTGAGGTATCCATGCCGCTTTATCCTTCAGTCAAAGTCGCCATTCAGGACGAACGTGAATGGGGGCAATATTGAAAGTCAGATGTTGGCATGTTTGTCACAATTTTTGAGCGCATTCAACTTGTTTGTCATGATTTTCACCGAAACGTGAAATGCTCGGAGTGGAATATTCAACAAGGTGCAAAATTGGCGTGGGATTCGTCGATTTTTGAATGCAAAAAATAAATAAATAAAAATGATAGGATTTATCCTTTTACAAAAGTAAATAACGTTCTGCTCAATTTATAATGTTATCGTTTCTGACATTGTAAATGAAAGTAAACAAGTTTACTTGAGATGAAAAATCAACAAATAAATTTGTTTGTATTTACGCTTGAAGAAAATTATATTATCAATCAAATAATAATAAACTTTTAAATACCTATTGGTAAAATGATTGACTTCGATTAATTTGAATTATAATCAGATTATTATCATTGAAAAATATTTATGTGTTGATATCAAAAATTTTACATAATTTATTCATTTTTCAGGAAAATTATGGAATCCTAATTGAAAAAAAAATTATTTTTCTTTAGAATTAAGTATGAAATCCCTAAAGTTTTGTTATTATCATTTTTAGAAATGCAATTGAATGTTTACTTGGGATGACAAATCAACAAATTAAATTCGGTTAAATATCCTTTTGAAAAAAATTATTTAAATAATAATAAATTTAAAATTTTAATAAAAAGGCAATTGAGTAATGTTTCAAATGACTTAGGTATTAGTTAATTAAATAATAAACTTTGGAAAATATTTAATTGTTTGCGTCAAATTTCTAAGATGAAAACGTATCTTTATCAGTATCAGCAAGATATTCGAAATGAATGAATGAATTAATTATTAATTAATTATAGTTGTCATCATTTCTGGAATTGCAAAAAAAGTTAACAAATTTATTTGATATAATAAATTAACAATTTTGTTTGCATTTTCTCTTGAAAAAATATATCATTACATAAACAATATTAAATTTTTAAATATTAATAACAAGGCAATTCCAACCTGTTTCCAATGAATTAAAAATTAGTTAATCAGTAATTTAACTGTGGAATATAATTACATTTTTGTGTTAAAATTTTTACATCGAATTTAAAATTTCCAGGATAAAAATTTAATTTCAATTTTACCAGTATTACAGCAAGATATCACAAATTATCCCTGAATTTTGAAACGATTTTTGAAATTGAAAATGAAAAAATAAATTTCCAAAATTTGTTTATACTTCATTCAAATTTGTTTCTTTTTGCAACATATTTTATTACGCATTTTGTAAAACAAGTATTTTCATTGTTTTCGGAGATACAAATTCAAGTCAATTTCAATATCATAAATAATATGCGAAAATTTGTCAATTTTATAAAAATTAAAATGAAAATTTCTTGATGTAATAACAATTAAAAGAAAAGTCATTTGTATACAAATTAAAACAAAATATCCTTAATTTACGTAAAAAGGATAATATTAATACATAAAACTCCAGCAGATTTAAAACAAAAAAACTAAAATTATCTAGTGTTTAAATTTACACAAATTGATCAAATTAATAGTAAATTAAAGGATCTCCTCCGTGATGTATCACATGATATAATTATACTTCAGAAAAGCCAAAATTTTATCATTTAAACATAACCTTCAATTCAACCAACCAATACCAAGAAAATATAATATTATCCTTCTGACACACCCTCCATATCAGTACACTTGCCTGCACGTTTAGAAATTGCATATCTTTCTGCACATGGCGAATCAACAATATTATCAGCCATCGACAGGACATTGGGGAAACACCCTTCACCATTTTCTCTCCCCTTTTTTCCCTGTTTTCCTCTGTTCAGGAATGTGTGCGTCGATGCATTGGAATTGCCGCCCCCGGACTCATGTATTATGTCCATTGCGGGGGCGTATCGCAAAGATTGGCACAATAAAATATATGGAGCGCCTCCGAGCGCAAAATGAACCGATTAAAATCCTGGGCACGTTCCCGGTTCGCTCGCCATAATAAGTTGACTGCGAATGTCGATAATGTATCGCAACTAACATTTGGGGCTCGAAGATCTTCCTGTAGGAATGTGCTCAGAAGGCGAAATTTGCAACTAAGCTCGATTACAAAATATTCAGTCATTCAAGTGTTAGTAAACTTTAAGTGGAAATTGACATTTTTGGATTTTAAACATTGTTTTCGAAGCATCGAAAAATATCTGTAAAATATTTGTAATCAATATTGTTAGGTCAATTGATATTTCTATATTTATATTAAATATTGATTTTGTTTTTGTTTACTATTGTTTATGTAAAGTGTTAATTTCTACTTGGAGATTCAAATATTTTTCATTTTTTAATTTAGAATCCTTAATTTCTTTAAATTCTAATTGTAATTTTAAAACTTACATTTATTTGTTGTAATAATTTAATATTTCGTATTCATTTATTTTGTATTATAAATTTATATGTTTTTGTCCAATATGTGTTGCATCACAATTATTGCAGTTTTTGTATTCTTCAGGTTTTACTCAAATTTATCTTCCACAAGTAGAAATATCGAAAGTGGTGTCAATAAGCCGGTTCTAGATCAAGGCGCACTTTTAGCACAGTCAGCAAATAGGACAAGCCGTTTCTAGATCAAGATGCACTTCTACTGCACCCTTATTCTTCTGATCCCAAGCTGCAGTTGATGCGCATCTTGATCTAGAACCGGTCTATTCCTTCTACTGTCAAAACCATTGCATATAACACAAAATTCTCAATAGCTAGTTCTATGGACAATTATATTTGACAAAACCTCAGACATATTTTCATTATAAATAACATTTAAACATCTTAAAGCAAAAATTTAATTTTGCAAATATTATCAACAAAGAATTTTTCTCAAGGATAACATGAACCTAAAACTAACCAACATTTTAAAATTTTCTATCCTCCAAGGTACTTATCAGTAATTAACTTTGGCAATATATCACATCCAGGTATGGAAACAACGCACCGAGCCAAAGACCTAAGACCCTTCGATTTACGACCACCGCCAGGATAATTCAGGCGCAAAAGCTTGCACCTTAATGACATAATCGATACGAAGCAATCCTTCGACTACCAACTCCATTATTAGTCGCTATTATTGCTGCATATTACTCGAAAACTCCTCGAATTCTGCACGATATGCGGAGCATTGTTTGCGAATTTGAATACTTGTATCCCATCCCGCTTTCCACATCGATAATTAGCAACTCCAATGAAACTATATGTTCCCGATGATTAGCCTGGTTTTTGGCGCAGGAGTGGGGGAGTTATTTGGATATTGCTCGGCCATGTAAACAATAATTCCGCATGACCTCATTTCCGCGCGGATGCTGGAAGCGTTTCGTGACGTCATATTCATTAGCTGGAGTCGAAGGATATCGAGGAAATTGCGGAAAAGTCGCCGGACAATTCCGGAGACAATGGAGACGCTGCTGATTACGAAAATGCGTGGAACAACGCAAAGTTGAGTCTTCCTTGAAACCTGACGCCGAAGGATAATGAAGCTGCGTGGGCGTCGCTGAAGAAATGACGATCCACAAGGTTCAGGATCATTAAGAAGTCCACGCAGTGATTTTTCACATGGTGTAATTATAATTATTGATTTATTATCCTGCTGACGTCATTTCGTATTCTCAGTGTTTTCTTTGTTGTTTATTGCTATGGTTACAAGGATTTTTATTATCCTTTTAAGGTTTGTATTGACGGCTTTATTTTCAGTTATTTTTTTTTCAAATTTTACTGAAAGTTTTTGATTTAGTGATTTTTGAAAATTTCATTTCAAATTTTATTTATCAAAATGAAAAGTCAAGGAAAAATATAAGAAATCATACGTTAAAATTCAACATATAAATTATCAAGTTCTGAAATTCAAAGTATCATGATACTTTTCAATTAAAAGTTTTCCCAGTCCATTGTAATAATTAAACTGGAAAAAAATCCAAACAAAAACATGATCCAAATTCTACAGAAGTCCCGAAAAAATCCAAATAAAAATGAATCATTTTTTGATCTCAAAGAAATTACAATGTCAAAAAGACAGCGTTAAAAAGAAGTAATAATTGTAATATGTAAAACTCTGAAGAAGATAGATTCGACCCTGTACGTGCTTTATCACGTGGAAAATCCCCAACGGAAAAGAAACCTGCGGGCAAACACGAGGAACAAAGGAAAATGCGGAAAAATGAACGCCGAACACACGAAAACGTAGAAACAAGCGCGCGCGCAAAATAAATAAAGATAAAGCACATAATAAAATAGCTTTCTTTACACTTTTTCTCCATTTTCCACGTGTGAGGCCCTTGTGCGTTTGAACTGAAACGTGTAAAGATTTAGTTTTTATGAAGGTGGAACGATCGATTTTTATTACGAGGGTTTTAAATCCATTTCGCGTTTTATTTCACGGATTGTTAGAATGAAACGTGAGACATGAAAAAAATTACGACTAAGAGTAAATTATGCTATTTTCTATTTGTTTTTGGTTTAATTTTTCAAGAGAAAATGAAAAATCATAATTCGAAAAAAAACATATTTCATTGACATTAAGTAATATTACAAAGTATGATTTTTTATGATAACAGTTTTTCCACAGATTATATCGACCAAAAATTAACGATTTTGTGACATTTAAAAAATGCACTTAATTAAAAAAGTGTAAATGTTCCAAGTTACAATAGAAATATTTCCAGATGTCGAAAATAATTCTTTATGGTGTCAGATTAAAACTAATTAAATATCTTCTTTATTTAGTAGAATATATATTATATTTCTATCTGCTATGATAAAATTATTATTGCTATTTGAAAAGCAACTTTGAACTCATTACAATTTAATTTTCAAAATTGAATTAGGAAAGTTTTGTAAGATACAGAAATAAAATTCTAAGTTTAATATTATGTAACCAAAAATAGAACATGATCTTTTAAGAAGATTGTTTTTTTCCAAATCAACTCGACCAAAAATTTATGACGTTTTAAATATGTTCCTTATTGAAAAAACTACGAATTTTCAAAATTATATTAAAAATACTCCCAGATGTTAAAAATAATTTGTCATAGTAATAAATTAAAGCTAATTAAATTTTCTTTTTATCTAGTATATCGTTGTAATTCTATCTCCTATGGCAAAATTATTATGATTATTTATTAATCATCTTTGAATTGAACATAATTTTATTTTCAAAATTAAAAATAATTCTGTATATCATAAAATTATAGATAATTCCTTTTTGTCAATGATAACGTCACAATTCTATTTTGTTAAAATTATTATAGTTATTTACACATAAATTTTTAAAAATCTAATTTCATTTTCAAAATTAAATATTATTAAACCAAAATATAGAGTAAGATTTTATAAAGAAAATAATTATTTCGGAATCAAATCGAACAAAAATTAACATAAGATCGTTAAAAAGATGCAAAAAAAAATTTTCAAAATTAAATTATATAGTTCCAGATTTAAAAATAGTTCTAAATAATATTAATTTAAAATAACTAAAATTTCATTTCTCTCTACTATAAAATCATGCTTCTATCTAGTAAAGAAAGAATAATAATTATTCATACAATAATTTGAAAATATAAGTGCAATATGACGCAACAAAAGTGAATAAGAAAGGTTTTGGATTAAGACTCCAATATTAATATTTAACAACTAAATTATAGACGATGATTTTGTTACAGAAACAGTTTCATTCTTTATTAAATTGTGCAAAAATTAATGATCCATAACGTTTCAAGAATGTAGCAAATTAGAAAAACTGAAAATTTTCAGACATAAATTAAAATTATTATATTCGTTCTTATTTTTATAAACAGAAGATATACAAAATTAAATTAAAATTATCTTTAGATAACAAAAATAGTTTTGTAAAATATCAAGTATCAAGTTAAATTTAATATTTCTTTTTATATTTTTAAATTTTATATAAGAACGTTTTATATTAGTTTAGACTTTGAAATCTTAATTCCTTGCAATGAATATATAATTTAATTGTTGCTTCTGATTGAGTCAAAAATTGAAATATGATATGGTATTTTAAGATTTAACTATATCTTATATTTTAAATCTAATTAATTATTAGCAAAGTTTACAACTCAAAGAAATTATTAACCAACTAACATCATCCTGAAAATCATCCTGAAAACCATCCTGAAATTTGAAACTTCAATTTTCCAAATTATAAAACAAAACAACCCCAAAAATCTACCAAGCTGAAAATAATCCTCTTGCTATCAAGGATACCTCCCCCAAAATATAGTGCATTAAACTTGGTTGCATAAGGACCATAAGGACATCGATTCCCCCTTCAAGCATCACCGATGTTTTCCTGTTTTCTTGCATTCCAATTCCCGTCGAGCGGTCCATAAATACGCGAATAAATTGCCCAAAGTTGCCCGAACTTGTGGATAGCATAAAATGTGAGCACCCAAGGTTAGAATGCACTTGGATGCAATTTTTCCCGAATGGAACTCCCCCAGAATGTGAATCCCCAGCAATTCCGGGGATTTCCCCTTTTCCTCCAGCAAAACTTTCCCCAGCCTTGCAGCCTATTGTTGGGGTCACACCGAACCCAGCCGGCAATAACTTCGTCCCAGTCCCCTATGAACCATCCCAACCCCTACTATCAAATGGGGCTTCTTAATAAATAGGGGGGCATTGCACGTGGATCCAGGTGTATAATCTGACCTCGCCATCGTAATTCAGCCGATTGGGGGCGGCAAGATTGCAGACAGTCTTAGCTCCAAGGGATCACCACCCCCCAACCCTGCAACCACCCACACACATATCGGATGTATCCGGGTTTGTAAGCAAGTTCGGGAAGTTTCACACATGGAAATTCCAGTCTTGGCTGGCAAACACGTTTCTAATCAAAATAGTTTGCTAAGAATCTCCCCCACTCCTCACGCGGGAACTACCACACATACTCCATCTTCCGGTTCCCGGCCGCAATGTTGCCAAATTTGGGGCCACGCATCAACTTTGAATCCCATCTCTAAGAAGCTAATTCCACCGTGCAGGTATTGGCTGTTTTTTTTTTTTTTTTTTTTTTCTGAAGGAAAAAGGGCAAATGCTTTTACGCACACCACCCCGAGTGGGTGGTAGTGTGGGACTCTCCTAAGCAGCTCGGGTGTGCAAGAGCTTAC
>JARJDZ010004024.1:0-20764 GCA_030264555.1 Aleochara sp. GC000083 | reverse complement strand
ACAGGTTCTGCTGAAGGGTGCCATCGTGGGATCACTGATTTAGGTGGAAGACATCGAGGGACATCAAGGGACATCGAGGGACATCGAGGGACATCAAGGGACATCGAGGGACATCGAGGGACATCGAGGGACATCGAGGACTACGCCCATTGGTCAACGCAGTAGCCGCCAACTCCAGAAGGACGATTCATTCCAAGCCAGAAGTACCAGATCAAGGAGGAAGAGCGATTCCAGGNCCACCCTCCCCGCAAATATGTGTTTTTGTTTTTTTTTTCACAGGTGCCTTTGATTTTGCTTTCTTACACTCGCTAGGAGTACAAGTCGCAAAATCATTAACCCGGCCCAGGGGAACCACCAAAATTGCGCAAAAAAAGTTCCACCTGGGTAATTCTTGGCAGGCGCGTCCACGACGCGGGGGTGGGCATGGTCATACATTAGTTATTCAAATAGATAAATCATTTATTAATTGGTGTGACCATGGCAAAGTTCTGCCAAGGACCCTTTTGATTTTGCGGGGTATAAATGCAAATTATCTTTGTGATCTCGAATTGAGACTATTTTTGATGGCGTGTATAAACCGCTGATTGAATGCTGTAATTAATTTTTTGTAATTATTATTCGTGTATGTATGAGGTCAGAAAGTTTTGAAAGTTTAATTATATTTGTAAATATGTTTTCCTGGTTCTTTATTTGCAAGATATTATATACAATATGTACAGTTTTATTTTCTTTTTCTATATATGTATATGTACTTTCACCTTATTGCTGTAAAATATTATTTTTGCTAATCAATAAAATGATGTATATTATAAATTAGCTGATTTTAATTTATATGATGACAAATCCCAGACCTTTTCAGATATCCATTACCAAGGGTAATTAAAGTTCTAGAGAATTCCATTTAATAAAGTAGGACTTGTAATTACATGAAAGAATAATCAACTTTTAAATTAATTCTATTTTTTAATTCAAATTATTTGAAATTATGCGCACGAAATGATAGATACAGCGCCACCATTATTTTGTGTACAATCTACAAAGTTTGTAAACAGAGTATTATCATGAAAAATATTAAAAATTTAATAATTGCAATCAAACTAGCAGTAATTTTGAATATATCACCATGATATGTAGTCAAGCGTAATTTAACAATTACAAAGTAGTTTATAATCTTAGTTTTACGAAAGAAATATTCGTATATTCTCAAGGTTACAATTAGTGACAGCAAGCTTGAATCATATTTATAATCAGCACTGATCCATTTACATTAATTGTTGTAATACAGCACAAAATGTTTGGTCCAATACCAGAAGCAATAAAAGGTATTCAACACTACATGAAACTCGCCGAAGATCACGATGCACGAAATATTTTGGTGGCCTACTATGGTAAGTACACAAAGCGAGCAAATCAATTGGAACTGACCAGCTTTCATTCCATCCTCACAGCTCGAATGTCAGCTGTGCAAGTTGCAATGAGAATTGTGCCTGGAGCAAAGCCTCCTGATGTATCCCAGTACCTCATGAGTATAATGGATTGGCTGGAAGTCACCAAAAGGGAGCACAAAGATGTTGAAGGTATCAGTAATGAGACTGTTGCACAAGCAATCATTGAAGATTACACTCTCAAAGTTTACAATGTTGCCTACCAAAGTGATTGCAATGGGAGATTTACCAAGTAACTTTTGCATAGTACATTTATTTCTTGTAATTATTAACTATATGTCTTCTTAAAGAAATGTTGTAAAGGCATATTACACAGCTGGTCTGCTCTGTGAAGTCCTACAACAATTTGGGCCCCTTTCTGATGACCTAGAGGAGAAGGGAAAGATTTCAAAGTACAGAGCAACATATATCCATAATATGCTGAAACAAGGATTGCCTCCACAGAGAATTAATGTCACAGTTGTGGAAAGCGATGAGCAAGAATCAGAACATGTCTTAACTCATGACGAAATCAATGAACGACGTAAACAACGCGGTGAAGATCCATTGCCTTCAAAGCCTGATGTTACTGAAGATACACCATTTGTTGTGCCTAATGTAAGAATTAGCTCACTAAAATAATTGGCTGTTAATTGGAAAATTTCAGGTTGAAGATGATCCCACATTCCAACCAGAAGTCATCTCCCCTGAGAAAATCATTGATGATGGATCACCAAGTGCCGGAAATAATCCACCAGGATTTAATGCTGCTGTAAACAACTTCATGGGAAATTTACATGGAGGTGAAGGAAATAAAGAGCCACAAGCGCCTGTTTTGCCTCCTGCGCCAATTAATCGACCGTCAATGCAGCCAACAACACCATCAGGCAGCTCACCTGTGGCTGCACTTGATCCTGATCAAACTGAGAAGGCAGTTAAATACTGCAAATGGGCCTCTTCTGCCTTGAATTATGACGATATCAAAACAGCGATCGTCAATTTAGAGCGCGCCTTACATTTATGTAAATATGGTGTGGAAATGCCGCATACATAAAGCATTAAGTCCAAATGAATTGAATTCATTATTATTAAATGATAGTATATAAAAAGGTGATAATCAAGATGTAATCAACAAAACATTTTAGTTGCTTGCAACAAGTAATAAGCATTCTTCAAACCTCACTAGAAATTAAGCTCTTCACATTATTAACTGCTTATGATTACAATCGCTAGTAGAATGCTATATAATAAATTATTTTAATATCTGCATATGGTCTTTTTTAAATAATTAAATTTAAGCAAATATACATTTATTTTTAGTCCCTCATTGAAGGAGGTTTTGGGGCTAGTTCAGCTTCAATTTCACTTGCATTCTGTTCAAATTGCATTATAAGAACTTCCAAAGTAGTAATGATGTTGTTATACTTATTAATGGTTTCTAAAACATCCTTAGTATTTTGACTACTTATCATGTAAGTGTCCACATTGACACTAACAATTTTGTCAAGCCTCTGACTTAATTCAGGCACCTTTGCAATATTGTCTGAATCAACAAACTGCTTCAATTTGTTAAGCTGATCCAACATTTTGGCAACTTGTTTCAACTCTGGGTAGAGCTGCACAATATATTCCTTTTTGGCCTCAATTTCCATCTCATTGTCAGGATATGTAGGATCCATATAATCATTCAGCTGGTGTAATCGTTCCAGAACTTTGACGACGCTATCACGACAACTTAGGGCTGAAGTTATCATTGTATGTGCATTCAAAAGGGCTTCCGCAATGGATGTGTCCTTGTTTTCTGGTTTAATGGCTGGTACCCCAAAAACTTCCTTTTCTATGGCAGCCACTCGTTGCTCAAGAACTGATAACATTTGCTCATCCATTTTCACCAACTTTTGATGTCTAATTAAGAAAATAATAATTATTTCCAGAAAAGGTTTAATATGGGTGACGAATTTTAGTGTACTGTGGCGCCATTTTAGAGTAGTGAGGAAAAATGGAAACTAATTCATAGACAACGCAATGAAATAACCAGCTGCTTTAAAATATGCTCGGCACTAGCGCCACCATTGAGATTTGATTCATTTAAATGATGCTTCTTTCTGCTTGATTTAAATAGGGACAAACTTTACAAGTAATTAATTGTACTTCTTTATTACTTAATGGATTCTGAACATGAAATATCGTTCATTGATGTTTACTATTCACTATATTAATTACACAGAAGGGAAATGACAACTTTATTCACAGGCCTTCACCAATGCCTCAGCTACCTCCACGGCAATTTGTCCCTCAGCGCGAGCCTATTAAATTGAAAATTATTATCAAATCTATACATATTGCAATCAAATACATACAAGGTCTGTAGATGCTGAGGAGAGTTCACTTTGTGCCTTGCTCAGGACATCACGAGCAGCAGAAACATCTAAATGATCAACTGGGCATGCCTCCTCAGCCAGAACCTGAAATGTTCAAGTCTTAAAGTACCTGCTTTGAATATCTTTGTAGTCTTCATACCTGAACAGAGGAGTCATCATTGATTGTAACAGTTCCACTGGAGACAAAGTATTTCTTTGCACCTCCTTCATTCTCCATAACTGTGACCACACCAGGTCGCAACACTGCCAAAGTTGGTACATGGTTGGGCAGGATACCAAATGCTCCAGAGAAGGAAGGTACATCAACCTGTTTAACAGCCACTCCATTGTAGAACACCTGTAAAGCAAGGAATGTTATAATAAGTACGTTAAGTTTCCAATCTGATACATACTTGGTTGCCTGCAGCAAATGTGAAGCTCATTTCATCGGCATAGCCACGACGAGCGAATGTGTTCACTGACTGCCTGGTGAGGAGACGTGAGAAAGAACGAATTGCTGCCATGTCTGTAAGAGAAATTTTAGTTAAATTAATTTTCCCATGAGTGATATCAAAGTAACCTTAAATATTACATAATCCAAAAGAGGTAATGTTCATAATTCAACCCACTATTCAGGTATACAAATGTAGGAATAGGAAATCTGATTGATTGATTTAGTTGCACAATACTTACTTACTGTTGAATTATTTGTGGTAATTTAGGAAAAGCAAAGTTGTTCTTTACCGACGACTGCTTTTCTAGGCAGATTCAGACACCACGTTGACAACAGCGTCCTCAGTGTTTGTTTCGTGAACTAATGTAATGTTAGGAATCGCAAATTTTTAAATTTGCAAATTGTCTAGTTTTATGTAAGTTTACAGAGGCAATAGAAGAATTAACAATAAAAAAACTAAGATAAAGATGTAGATTTTGTATTTCAGAACGTTAAGTAGTAAACGTTTAAATTAACAGTTCACATATATCTAAATATAATTCATCAAATGGGTCCTATAGTTTATATGCAATCAATCATTTGATAAGGATAAAAACAAAATCAGAAAAATGCTAGCTTGATTTTCCTTTAACTTACGATTCGATTAAACAAATAATTAAGTGTATATCGTTAATGATGTGCAGTCCACGGCTCAGTCCAAATCACAGATTTACATTTTATGTCCAAAGACCTATTTATACAATTAACTGCATATTATAAACGCAATATTCAGATTAATACATAATACCAGTAGAAATCTATAACGTGGAACTAAACATCTGAGACAAGCACATCGAATGAATGTACGCCTATAAAATATTTGTGTAGTATTTTCAATGGCTCGTTATGCCAAAACGAAATCGAGAATCACCAGGCTTCGATTGGTCGTGTAAATGAACTTAAATATTAGGATTGACGCAGCAGTTAAATGGAAATATAATCAATGTCAAGACGTAATTCTTGGCGAGAAAAAAGTGCGTATGCTGCTAGTCCTCGAACTTGATGGAGTTCACGCTGGTGTCGATCGCGCCACCGCGATATGAGCCACGCTTCTTCTTCGTTTTTTCGGCGCGGAACGAACGACCTCGCGTGTGCCTCAAATCCTCGTTTGCCTTCTCTCCCCAAGAACCACGCGCGTTTCTCTGTGAAACAACAAAAATTACAATTAGTACCAATGAATTTGAGATAGAAAACTTATGGAGGTAGAAGTAAAAACTTACTTTATGTACAAATATCTATCCTTAATTATCAGCTTGTTTTCTAATTTAATCGAACGTTATCTTCTTATTCTCCGCAGGTTTGTCACCACCGCCGAAGCTATTTCTGAAACCACCTCGGGCGCCTCCTCGGTTATCCTTGCCGCCATCAAATGACCGCCGGAAACCTCCACGTTCGCCACCACGACCTCCACGATCGCCTCCGCGACCGCCGCGGAAGCCGCCACCTCGTCCACCCCCAAAGCCACCTCCTTCTCGATCGCCGAAGCCACCACGGCCTCCACGACCACGGCCAAAACCGCCGCGACCTCCACGGTCACCGCCAAAGCCGCCACGGCCTCCACGGTCACCGCCGAAACCGCCACGACCACCGCGATCTCCGAAACCTCCACGACCACGACGGTCGCCGAAACCTCCGCGGCCACCTCCACGTCCGAAACTGTTGCGATCCTGTGGAAGAAAGAGAAATTTAGTACAACAAGCCATATATTTGGGTGTGTGGACCGTGTTTGGCAATGTACGAGCTCAATTCACATATGCGAGAGGTCACAAATCGATTACAAATTGATGGTTGTTGTACCAACATTTCTCTTTCTTCCAGGACGCTGTCCAGAGAATAAGAAGATTTCGCCGATTTTGTGAAAGAGGTCGTACATTACCTTGGCATCAAAGGAATTGTCTTTGAGACGCGGGTCCACTTTAATTTCTTCGTCGCGAATACGTCGAAATGGTGCAGATGTTTTGCGCTATAAAATATTGCAATTTTATAAGTAATTTATCAAACGACTATCTAGCAAATAAATGTTTTTCAATACAAACCTTATTGTATCCATTCTCGTTGCCATTTGCTTCGCCTTCCTTGACAAAGTTATTATAATGTGGTTTCTTGGGCGAGTTGAAAACCTCATCATCTTCGCTTGCTTTCCTCTTGACGCCTTGATTCTGCTTCTTGGCTGGAGCCTCCTCATCTTCATCTGATTCCTCCTCAGAGCTGGATTCCTTCTTGCCATTCTTCTTTGCTGCAGCAGCTGGAGCAGGTGCAGCCTTCTTTGCAGGTGGCTCTTCATCAGAGCTGTCTTCTTCTGAAGACGATTCGGCCTTCTTTGCTGGTGCAGCCTTTGCAGCCGATTTGGCTGCAGGTTTCTTGGGCGCCTCCTCCTCGGAATCATCTTCAGAATCCTCTGAAGACTCATCCTTCTTCGCCGCAGGCTTAGCAGCTGCAGCCACGGGTTTAGCCTTGGCTGGGGCAGCCTCTTCTTCGGAGGAATCCTCCTCAGAAGATGATTCCGCTTTCTTTGCTGCTTTGGCGGGAGCAGCTGGTGCCTTGGCAGCTACTTTAGCCTTCGGCGCTTCCTCCTCTTCGGATGAATCTTCCTCTGAAGACGATTCCTTCTTCTTGGCCGCTGGTTTAGCAGCTGGCTTTGCTGCAGGCTTCGCAGCTGGCTTGGCTGCAGGCTTCGCAGCTGGTTTCGGGGCTTCCTCTTCATCGGAGGAATCTTCCTCTGAAGAAGATTCTTGTTTCTTGGCAGCAGGAGCCTTGGCTGCTGGTTTGGCAGCTGCAGCCTTTGCAGCGGGTTTGGCCGCTGGTTTGGCTGCCTCCTCGTCAGAGGAATCTTCCTCTGATGATGACTCTTGTTTCTTGGCTGCTGGTTTAGCGGCTGGGGCAGCCTTTGCAGCTGGTTTCGGTTTGGGCGCTTCCTCCTCGTCGGAGCTGTCCTCCGATGAAGATTCCTTCTTGGCTGGGGCTTTCTTTGCTGGAGCAGCAGCCTTCGCCGGTGGGGCCTTCACTGCAGGCGTCTCCTCATCAGAGCTGTCTTCCTCAGAAGATGATTCAGCCTTCTTTGCTGGGGCTGCCTTGGCTGCTGGCTTGGCAGCAGCTTTGGGGGCAGCCTTCTTGGGCTCTTCATCTGAACTGTCCTCTTCTGACGATGACTCTTGCTTTTTGGCTGGAGCCTTTGCAGCTGGTGCAGCCTTGGTAGGCACCTTAGCCACTGGCTTTGATGCTGGCGTTTCTTCTTCACTAGACTCCTCAGAACTGCTCTCTGCCTTCTTGCCTGCAGCCTTTGCATTGCCATTTAAAACTGGGGCCGCTTTCTTAGCAGGTGCTGGCGCCGTTTCTTCATCACTGCTATCTTCACTGCTTGATTCTGTGCTAACAGACTTTAGTTTCTTGGCATGCTGGCCTGTTTTAAGGTAGTGATTCACTATATCCACAATGGTTGGTGCTCCCTTTGCCAATTGTTGCTAAAAATGCAGGTAATTCCATGGATTAGTAAAGGAATTTGGCGGTTTAAACGCAAAACACGAGGCGATTTACCCCACGTGTTTTAGGTTAGGAGTTGCACATTGAAGCGTAATTTCTAAAGTACGGTAAATTCGCTACTGACATTTTGTGTACTTAAATGATAATACTTACAGGTTTGCACTTATTTTGAAACACACTGGCGACAGATTTGTCTTTTTTATTTAAGAAGTCGAAAACAATTGCACCAGCAAGCGTTTGGTCAGCCATGTTTGAGAGCACTTTACGGGACAACCACGCGGTTTGAAAAGAAATAACAACGCAAGGGAACGCAACGTAGAGCACGCACTTCAAGCTCGATGTTAGCGCCACCACGTGGCGATTACTGTGGAGGGAGTAATCAACTTTATTCCCTCCACGAGGTAATCAACAATTTGCCATGTTGCCAGATTGGATTGATTGCAATCAGTGGTATTATCAGAAATTACCTTGGTATTATCATGTTATTATCTTCTGAAGCCAGTTTTATCACTTCTACTTCTTTGATTATGACTTATTTTGTTTAAATTAATGCATTTTATCATTTTTTGGCAACAGTAGTACCAAAAACAACCGTAGATGAAAAGATGGCGCTAGGTCTAATCTTAAGGCCCTAGGACAAATATGCATAAAACAATAAACAATAAACTATTATTGCTATAATTATAATAAATTCAAAGTTAGAAGTTAAAGTGCACATTCATTATAATAATAATCTTTCGAACTATAAGATAGGTATTTGACATTTGGCTTTGTTGTTGTCGTGATTCAATCCGATTCAATTTAATTGCGCCCAGTTGAGTCATTAGTGCAGATCATTAGTTAGTTGCTCTGTTCTAGCATTTAAACAAATGAGCCATCGTTTTCTCTAACGCCAAATATCTAAAATGGTAAGTAAACAATTTGTCCATTAATCACAATCAATTTGCATTCTCTTTGTAGTCAAATCCAATATGTGCTGTAACTGATGAGATTAAGATACTGCTGAAGGACTTCCGCTTCCGCAAAGAACAGGAGACTGCGGCGTTGATATGTAATCATTCAATGAAATTCTAACAACAAATTCTAACATTTATTTCCACAGTGAAGGTGGACAGGGAGAAGCAGCTGATTGTCCTTGATGAAGAGTTGGAGAAGATCACCATTGAAGAGCTGCAGGAAGCACTTCCTAGTCATCAGCCCAGATATGTGATATTATCATACCGTCAGGAGCACAAGGATGGCCGAATTTCGTTCCCCTTATGCTTCATTTTCTACACACCAAGGGACAGCCATGCTGAGCTGCAGATGATGTATGCTGGCTCAAAGATCTCACTGCAGCGCGCTGCTGATGTGACCAGAAGCTATGAGATTAGAGAGCTTGAGGATCTGACTGAGGAGTGGCTGTTAGAGAAATTGGGTAATTAGTTCAATTCAACATCAATAAGTACAAATATTTGGATATATTTACAAGTATAGTGGATCTTGCCAGGGAATATTCATTTAGGTTACTTACACAGTGGGGCAATTTCAGATGATCTGAATGTAGTTCAAATATTTGGCCCATGAGAGTTCAGTTTGGAATTGCAAGTGTGAATCATTGACAATATCATTTCTATTGGGGACATTCCGTCAGGGTTTTATACTGTTTTTTACCAATTTCAAATGCCCATTTTGATACATGTGATCCTACATGTTCATCTTCTTATTGATGTCTATCTAAATGCTTGCCTATGCCAAGCATCACCAAATCTGTAGACAAATAATCCAATTAAGTAGTGGCGCCATAATACAAATTGCAATGTGATTTTTTATAGATTACCATAAATGTATAGATAAATGTTTGCTGAAATAACCATTGGAACTTGTAAACTATTATAACACAAGGCTTTAAATGATGTTAACTGAATTTAAATTGCAAGAGATTACTGCTAATTTTTATACATATAGCTTACATTTCAGTTGATATGAAATATTGAGAAAAGTGCATTTCCTATTTTGCACTCACAACTAAAATGACAAATATATAATGTTATATTTTGTTAGAAATTTATTGTTCTCTACAATAATCAAACATTTATATTAGAAGCAATATTATATATGAATTATTTAATAAATTGCATCTTCATCTATTTTGCTTGGACTTTATTGCTCCACATTTTTACACATATTTTACAAAACTGCAATAAGCATTTTTAAAGTACCCAAATTTCAGAATTCAAATTAGTACCATCAAAGGGGCTGATACTTATTGTTTTAAACATGGAAGAATTTCCTTACAATAATTTAAAAATGTGATAAATCAATGGGATACTATAAAACAAATGCCTTAATTGGATTACATGAATAATTACATTTATTCCATATTATCACAACTTTATTACTTCTTGTTTTAAAGTTTTCCATTGCTATGCAGGAAAACTTGACTATACCCATATTCAGACATTGTTTAAAGAGACTTCTCTATAATCAGCATCATTTTTAAAATACACATAATCTTAGAAAGTAATTAAATTAGTGATGAAAATATTATATAACAAATGTTTCAATGTATGTCCTAATTGTAACATACCTACTGCATGGACATAAATGTAGAGTTTCAGTTCTTATGTTACTTAATTGTTAAATATTGGAATTATCTACATAAATTATGAACATCATTAAATGTAGTTAAGTAAGCAATCAAGAAATAAGTAATGTAAGAACCAAAAACCCTAGCTAAGCACTACAACATTACGTTTTGTACCACAAATCGTCAAGTTAATTACGCTTCAATCAACGAAAACGTCTGCAAATCTGTTTAATCAATGTGGGTTCGTTTGGTTAAAGTTGGATGGGCATTCGCTCGATCGAATTGTCTTTTTGGCATTGTTCATTATCAATTTACGTTCGTTTACATATCAAATAGTTACTGAACCACGGGCCTCAACAAGGTACGGTACTGTTCACGCCGAAATCAGACTATAAATCATTCTGTAACAGAGCAAGAAAAACAACCAAGCATTATTTTAAGGGTTTTTTGGTTCTTACACCTAGCATGACAAACACAAATTTTACCAACTGCTATCTTGAAAATTACCATAGTAAATGTATCATAATAATACTTTTCACTTATCATCATTGCCTTATGAGTTCATTGCAATAGTTTCAAATGCATTTGCATTCAATTTTGACAACAAAAACTTGCCCTACTAATTGAAGTTATGTACAGCTAAATTAGTGAAAGAAATTAGAGGAAGAGTGTGTGTGCTAGGTGAGCTTATCATGTGACATGCTCATGAGCTCTTTCCAATGCAATTACATACCCATAGAGATAATAGAAAAATGATAACAAATAGAATGCCAGCTTCACCCATCCCTCATACTGGCATCTATTCAGCTGGTCCATGTTCATGATGCTTGTAGGATCATACAAGCCAGCACCAGACATGACAGGCCTTGTCCGATACCTATTTATGTGATAGGCAATCAGGGGTACATTAATGACCAGTGAGATCCATTCGCCTGCAGCCATGAAGAGGACATTGAAGAAGATGTGCAGCACATACTCAGGCAGCACCAGCTAAAAGAAATCATGGTTTATATTAAGGTTGCCAACAGGATACAAGCAGGACTGAATGAATACTTACAGGATTGAGGCTGTTGCACTGATCAATCGGATTCTTGTGGTCCGTCTTCAGCTCGTCGAATGCGATCACGTGAAATAGCGAGAAGAATATCAAGAAGGCATCAACGATGAGCGCGATGATGTAGGAAAACGCTGGGAAATTGAACGCCATGTTGTTGGATGATGCGATTTTCACTCCCAAATTTGTCCACAGGACTTTTTCTTGAAATAGTCCGGTATTTACGATAAAGCCCCGGCCGGTTTACCGCTACTCAGCTACAAATTAAGGATACACATGCAGGATGACTCGCGTAACGGTGATAGAATTATATTTATGTTGATTGGTTTGTCATCGATGAATATGACGCAACGTATACTGGGGCCACACAAATAAAAAATTGCACACGTTTTTAGGATTTCCGATATCTACGAACCATGGCAAATAATTTATTTAATGTGTTCTGTAGACGTTTACACGTATATTCTATTATATTTACATAAATGGAGCGACACACCAGCATTCATTGTTTATTTAAGCTCATGATAATGGGATATGCATTGATAAGCATTTATGTTAACCCCGAACCGTGCTATCAATAACAATAAAGGATTGTATGAGCTTTAATTAGCGTATAATTAAAGGAAAATGATTATTTTGTTGAAATTTCAAAAATGTTGTGGGTTGCCTATAGTAATGTCCATAGATGAAATAAAATTGAATTGATCCTGTATGTCAGGTTGCATATAGTAATTGTAATCAAAGTTACAAAAACAATTTGAAATATTAGAATAATTATAATATTATCTTTTAATAAATACTAATTACATTGGTATTATGATTTGAATAATTAGGCATTAAACAGTGTACATATAGCCCACAATTTGGTCAGAGATGTCACTAGGAGTTCCATATGGAAATAAATGATTCACAAATTTAAAATCGCAATGTTTTCACGCTATTAAACAATTATTAGTAAATCGAAACGTGTACGACGAAGGTGATGTATACAATATGCCGATGTATCAAAATATTATTCATAACATGTCCATAGCAACAAACGTGCATCGTCGTGTAGTAAATTGAAATTTGTTGATATTATTACGTTATTGAATGTCGATATTTTCATAATGCGCCTCCGTATTATTGTTACACGCTGGGGCTCTAATGATAGCAATGGCAAAACAATAACACGGAGAAACGCATCGAATATTACATGCACGGATTGATTTACGCGTGTTTTCTTTCCGTTCCTTTGTGCCTTGCATTCGGAGCCTGCACGAAATCTGATAGGGATATCATTCGTTAATAGGACAACAAATCGTGTAATTAACGATCCGTAGACTAATAACGATCGTTGGCCTCCAGGGGCGGACAAGTGCATTGTTTTCTAAATGATAGAAAAACATTTGTAGGCAATATCGCATTGCAACTGTCTTCAAATACATTTTATTTTCATCGCCAATCGAAGTCAATTCATGTTCCCTTTGAAAGAACGTGTGTATTGACTTCATGGATCATATAATTAGGTAATTTGATCAGTGCATGTCGTGCACGTAGCGTCATACAGCTTTATTCGCGTTTTGTAATATTGTTCTTGCATCTTTGAAGATCCACATGTAAATTTGAAAAATACACCCAGAAAATTCACCTTTTCTAGATGTTTTTGATTTCAAATTACACATTTTCAAAGCAAGCATTAAAACGATGATGTATTCGGTTAAAATGCAATCATAACATATAAAAATTCTACATCAAGACATTGTTTACAACAAGTACATTTAGGAGGGCATGTCATTCGATACACAAGACATAAATTCTCTCGGGTCGTTCACGCGTTCCTGTGGCCTGGGCCCGTTCATTAGCACGCAGGCCACGTCTTCGGGATTACTCATTTGCAGCTAGCGCGTGGTTAAACCCTTCGGTATCATTATCGTTTTCTGGGCGCTTAAGAACGCGCGACTCTGGTAGCAGCGTTTTTTATGATACAGTGCGCGCTTTAAAGGTCGATGTTTACGTTTTCGGCCCGTCACTTCTCTGGCGACTGGCTGCGCTAATATAGTCAGCAGGACGGTCACGTTCCACTAATAATATTGAATTATTGGAGACATTTATTGGGTCAGCGCGTTTGCTTGCACGCGCATAACTCAGAACGTTTACGGCCCGGCCTGAAACCAGAAAAGAAACAAATCATGTTCAAGTAGTAGTTTTTCGTTGCGTTAGCGTTTACCATCCAGTTCAATGCGTTTTCTTTGATTGGAACCATTGAAACATTTGCAATTTCCCGTTTCAAAACAATATTGCAAAATGAACGTCGTTTCAGGCTGAAAAGCGCGCTTTTAAGTTACAGCTAACAGCGCTCCTAAGCTTGTTATTGTTTGGCGTGATAAAGGACGAAGCGTTATCACAATATCTGATGACTTTGAGGTTTCTCTCGCGTGGATTGCGCTGTTTACGAATTCGCGGCCGATTATCGGCGTTATCATCGTGGTGGACGCCTCGAGGAGAGCGCCTTGCATCCATGTGGTGTGTGTGTATCAATTTCGCTGCTCGTTGGCTCGATTTTTTCGTGTTTTGCGACTTGCTGGAGCTGGAGCATTGTGTCATTCGATCTGAGTGCGGCCTAATGGAGCGCGCTGGCGACGACGTCGTCGACGAAGGCGACGCAAACGCCGCGATATCCATCATTCCAGCCGCTATCACGTTTCAGTATGTGACTCCTGCACAAAAATCCAACGTCGAGGATGCACACGTTCCGGCTGCAGCAAAAGAAATAAAATGTAGTTGTAATTTGCAGCAATTTTCCAGGATTATAAGTCAGCAAGTATTAAACGACTAAAATATGTCCTGGAGATGCTGTTGCGGAGACTTTTATGGCGTAAACAATGAATTTAGGGCGCCAGTTCCCTCATCTTGCCTTTTTCTCTGTTTTGGAATTCACTCAAATTTGGTGATGACTGATGGCCCTTCAGATATCGTGTAACATGTTGAGACAGGCTAAATGAGCCATGATTTCTTGCTGTCCAAATTGCACAAATAACACAAACTATTGTTTTTTGTTTTTATTTTTATGTTTTTGATGAGAGTGATAAACATAACCTCTATTTTTTACATACATTTGAGCGGGAGTAATGAGTACTTGAAAGGGAGTAATGTCATTATTCCCTTCGCATTTGAAGGACAATGCCATGTTGCCATGTTGTACTTTTTCCAATTAAAATTATTTAAACTAAACGTTGAATAATATGTTTTGGAATAGTGCGATTATTTATTTCTTCGTTTTCATATGAATAATCATGCTTCTAAATTGGAATAATCGTTTGTCCTTGTTTTAATGTGTCATCTGACAAAAAGGTTAAGAAGGTTCTTCGAATGTCATTAATTGACAGTTTTGTTCTTTAATTTCCAAATTATGCGACATTGAGGTAGGAAACGTATTTTTGTGCAAATTGAGCGTCCGTGCAATAGGCACGTGCTCTGTTTTCATATTGCATCATAATGCGAAGCAAATCGAGCCCCTCCTGCTATCGGCTGTCCCTTGGTGCAAGAAACGAGAAGCTTTCGTCCGTGAAGTAAGTTTCGTGTTGATTGTCACAACAAATATCGCTGCCGATTACGTGTGTGTTCGATTTGATGGGTGCAAAGTGTGTCACCAATGTGAGTAGCCTTTTTTTGTTATTGTATTGCGTATAAATTGTGCTGACGCTGATTCGCATTCACCTATATTGCCAATTAGCTATCGTAACGAGTGTCGAATGCGAAGCGCGATTTTTGCGCTAATTGCAGGCTACTGGGTCATTGTAATGGCCAACGAAAGCGCTAAGTCAGCAGCTCTTTTCTACTATTGAAATGTATTTGTTTTTAGTGGGCTGGGCATTAAATGAGAAAAATCCGTTGATCAAATTGTGAGGTTATCCAACACAGGGAGTAATGTAACATTACTCCCTCGCTAAATGTCATTTGTCAATTATGGACGCCATATTGTTTTTTCTGCAAGGATTTGTTGATTGAAGCAACAATATTTTGAAATTCGTTTTGTTGCTACTGATACGTGAATAAATTGTGAGTGAAATGGAGATTTCGGATGGAACTGGACGAAATTTTGTGTTGAGTAAGGCAACGGATGCGCTGGATTCGGCAAAAAGCGATGGATGAATGAACGAATTATCGCCATCAGATGCATTTATCTATTATAAATAAATTATTACGAATATCGTCATGAATACATTCAAGTAAGTTATCTCTCAATGTTAACGCATAGAGCGAATGCGGCAAATAACAACAACAACAAAACGCAAGCGAAATTTGCCGTTGTCGGATGACTTTATGCAATAAATTAACATTTTATGATTTTGATATAGTTTGAACTAATCTCACGAGTACGGAGTGATTATGCGGACGAGTCGCCAGATAAGGAGGAAATTGGGACAAAAACAAGATTCATCTGATGAGCCCCATCATTGTGACGTCATTTTCTGTGTGAGTAAACTCGATTTCTTTTACGTTTCTTTGCGTTTAATCAAGGATTACGTAATCTCTACCAGAAGTGATAACGATTTTATGGTGAGTTTCGTTTTTAAAACTCAGTTCTCTTAAGTTTTCCAAAACTTATGAGTGTTACATGGAAAAATGCGCAAATTAACATTCTGTCTTTTAGGATTTGCTACCTTGTTACCATGGAAATGCTCGGCTGTGAACATTGGGCAAATCTGCGGCTGCAAATCGCTCGGCAAATCGAATGATAACGTGAATTCGGCGGGCAATTAATTTGGGGCATATTTCGATTGTGGTGAAGCGTCGTCATGCGTGGCGCGGCCGTGTGCGGTTGGTGGGCGACGTAGGCGAGCGAATTTTAATCAAATTACGACGGGCGCATGCTGCATGTGGGTAGAGAGCGAAGCAGGCCTGCAAACGCCGCAGCAGCCGGCAGCTGCGACACGCCTAAATGCGCCGCCATTTCTCCTGCTGGTGCACGCGCCTCCTGATTGGCCAGCAGGAATTTTCCGCTCTCTCCTGCATGACGAATTTCCCGCGTGTCGCCCGCGAACGCGCACGCACACGTCCTCGTCGAGCACCTCCTTCTGCGCGCCTGCAAGCCATCGACTTATCGCCAATTTCATCCGAGGTATAACATTCAGCATATCACTAACGATCCGCAAATTGCATTCTGATTCGAATTGCAGCCACCAATCTTAATGACCACGCGATAATCGCAGAGGATAATCGACGCATATCGCGCAAGCGATTAGAAACGATACAATGCGCTGTAAAATATTAATTGAACTCATAATTTGCCCAATGCAAATTCAAATGCGTTAGACTCCGGGTCCACCAGATGGCTCCACGCAGCTCTTAGATTTGCAGAATGCATCTGAAGATGATCTCCGTTGGGTCTTCTTCGAGGGGGATCCACCTCGAGGTGTGCACGCGGTGCACGCTCTCTGGGGATAGCGTCGTCGTGTCGGACTGGCTGACGAGGCTCGAGAGCGCACTCCCAGCGAACGTGCGGGCTGGCGTTCGTTCGCCGGGTCGGTTTGTAGGAGTCGGCCCGCGGCTCGTGCACCAGGCGGCCAAGCCACCAGCAGCAGCAGCAGCAGGCGGCGGTGACGGCGGAGAGAGCGCTTACACCCGCGCCGCGCGCACTCGCGTTATCCTCACGCGCTCTCGACGCGCAGCTAGTCGCTGCGAACGCGCCGGCCGAACCGGCCACCAACCAAACCATCAACCAACAAAAGAAAGAAGTTCCAAAAAAATAACAGAGATCGTGAGCCATTCATGTCAGTGAAGACGTCGTCGTCGGGTCAAATTGATTGTCTTATCATTGCAGAAACGTAATTTATATTGGCGTAACACGAGAGATTGTTGTACGGACGTAACGGAAGTGTTTCCTGGGAATATGTCTTAAGTGACTTCCTCAGAGGATGTGATTTTGATTCAACTCAGAGTGCTTGTTGTTTCTGTCGAAGGATAATTTAATTTGTTGGGTGGAAACACGAAAAAGGTGCCAAAATGAACGATTTACCAGGTGAAGCGTTGAATTTCACTGCTGGACGTTCAACAGTTCTGTCGATTTCATCCAGCTCTCTGCTTCCGGTCACCAATCACATAATGTCAACCTCTGTAAGTACCACAAGAAAGGAAGTGACAATTTTCTTATTTGGGCGACAAATTTTATAAAATTCCTATGGAATCATTTGAAGTCATACGAGGAAATGGAACATCAGATAAATGCAAAACTAGAACTGAAAAAGATGATGTTTATTGTAAGTTTAGTTATTTACGTTATCAATCTAGCGAAACAAACAATTGTTGGTACTAAAATGACAAAACAAGTTCGAAAGTTAAAATAAGTTTTTTTAGATTTCAAAAATTTGATTTTTGGAGCAACACATTGGATGCAACAAAAGTAGGAAGAACAACCCTTCAATGAGTAGAAAGAAACATCAAAACACGAGGAACGTTTGTACGGCCATAAAACAAATGAGGAACATTGCAACAATCAAGCCAATTGAAATCAGCAGCACATGAAATCGAGAGAGTGCGCGGTCATTGCAATCAAAGAATTTCCAATCATTAATGCCATCGTCAACGAGGGCCCCGCTAATAACTAAACGTGCCCGTGAGATTTATTATATCGACATCCAACGTCCACCTCAGAGTTGCAGTTGCAGTTCTGCCGGATACAAATTGCACATTTCGCGCGCGGTTCACTTGCATCCTGCGTCACTCGCACAAAAGTCGATTGCATTCGATTGCCACCAGCTTGTTAGACATGAGGCCTATGCTATGCCAGCAAAAGGTAGAGCATTCGGATCGGGTGTATTTTCGTATGCCGGCCGTTGGGGCACTCGTAAAATCCCGTCGCGGCGCAATTTCACGCTGATATTGAGTTCGCGACGTGACTTTCTTCTCACATCAATCAATCATTCGTGTGTGCACTAGGGCTAAATCTGTCAATACTCAATGTAGTACTTGGAATTGCAGCAATTAATTGTATTGCCCAAAAATTTCTGAACAAGTTCAGGAAAGGTTTAGTTCGATGGAAATTGTTGGAATTTTCGCGATCCGTCGGTTGAGTTGGCGGCGTTCTCAGATGACATACGATCAAATCCTGCATTGAAGTATCAAATTTGTTCATTAATACAAGTGTTGGACATCCGATCTATCGCTTTGGTAATCGTATCGGATGTTGTATCGATTACCAATGCGTGTACACTTGTGTACTTATAAGTTTTATGAGTGCTAATTGTAGTCCAATTAGTCAGATATCATGCAATTTGCATAACGGTTTTAAAGGCATTAACTAATTGTATAACAAAGTTGGCTAACATCTCATAAGAAGTTGAAAATAGTTCAGAAAGTTATAAGTCAATTTATCTGAAAATTTTGAAATGCTTATAACACAACAAATCAAAATTCAAAACTGTTTTCTAAATCAACTAAAAATTTAATCAGCAAAATTATTTCAATGAGTTAATTATAATTAGAACTTAACAAATTGTTTACTAGTTTTTTGTTGCCAATCTAACACCTAAAGCTTTTAGTTTACTAACATAATTAGTGATTAACATTTTATAGCCTGTTATATTATATGAAAGCAAGGGTCTATTAACGGCAAGCTTTTTTATTTGCGTCTATTTGTTTCTATTTGTTGTTTTTGTTACATTTTCTGCTACATTTGAACCGTTTGTCAACAAACAACGATTCGATTGTAGCCATCACATTTCCAGTAATAGTATTTCATGCTTATTTAAGAAAAACTTACAAGTCAGTTACATAGTTACAAATTTAATTATTGGGAATATAAGAAATGTGAAATGGAGTAGAATTTGTAATATTACTCATGTTGCAGATTACTAACGTTTAAGTTGTGGTTTGTAATTAATAATTAGTAAGTCATTTGCAGATTTAATTACATTTGTAACTCATACTGATGAAATTTCATGTATTTAGTTGTTAGTAACAATTTATAGATTGGCTTCAAAATTTAGAAAATTGCCAAATTGCCAGTTTGGAGTTTAAATATGGACAAAAATTTGTAATTAAATTTCAATTGAATAATCAAAAAGTTGAATGACATTAACAAATTGCAAAACAAAGAATACTAAACAAATTTCACACTAACTGCGATTATCTATCATGAAGCAGACTCATTATCAGTTCTATTCAGCATATGTATGGTAATCTCTGCTAGGAGTATTAGAAGAAATAATGTCGAACCATTTTTTGTAATGCATCATGTTGAACATGACGTAATTTGATCGAAATTCCATATTTGCAAAACGCGCACGTGACAAACGCGAACTATTTTTAAACTCTCTCTACCATTTCAATTGGCACTTTTCTATCTGTCCGTCTGCGCATTATTCCAACGCAATACTTCCCGGAACGCGCGCTTGCAAACTTTCGCAGAGGTTCTCTGGACACGTTCCTCCAGGCGCGCACCTGTTTCGATAAACGCTGATGAACATTAATTTGGTTCGTGCACTCGATGCATTTAATTTTTGCCATAGGATGAAATTTTGCGAACAACCCTTTCATAAAATTTAAGGAGCGAACTTTGTATATTTTTGCAAATTTGAACATGACATGACATCATTTGCATATTACAATTTGAAGTTTTAAGGAGGATGGATGGATTGGTTTATAAAATTGAGTTCTAAAAAGTTGTAACAAATGAGTTGGTAAAAGAAAGTAGGTGTAAAGTAGATTTCGCATAAAAATTGTTTGCAAAACATTGTCAAGCGTCTGCCATACGCATTGCAGACGAGAAAAATGGCTGCAGTGTCGACACCGAAAACAAAAACTAAAAACGTGTAAATATTGACGCATTGCTTTGCTCTGCAACTCGAAATAACTTTATATTGTTATTAAATGGACAGCGCTTCTGCACATTAGCATCGTAAGCGAATATTGGCGAATGTTTGTTATAGTATTGACCACTAAACAATATTGTTCTATGTGCACTATGCCGCTAGCAAAGACGATTAATGTTTGATAACAATCAGTGTTTGGTATGCTCGCTATTTCACTCATTGGTACTCATCTAAATGTTATTAATTTTATTCGCATAAATTAACAAGAGAGTAATTCACCAACTTAACTGTACTCAAGAAAAGTTCAGAGAGATTTGCAATATTGCTTGAATTTCTTTGTAAAACTGTGAACAAAGTAGAATTTTCCACTTCAAATTGTCTGAAAATTAATTTATAACAATTTCACTTTTTTGCAAAAATCCCATATATTTTCAAAATGAATTGTTTGATTTATACTTAAGTCTGGTCTAAAGTTAGGTTCTTTAAATTTTGGAATTTCTCATGTATTTTCGCGGAAATTTCTCTCTCAAGTCGTGGAAAACATTGACATCCGAATCGACGGAATATGAAGCATTCTGGATGATGTATT
>JARJDZ010004022.1:0-12583 GCA_030264555.1 Aleochara sp. GC000083 | reverse complement strand
ATTTTGTCAAATGCGGGCGCGATGGTAAAAAACACCCGAAGAACGTTTGGGTTATAATTACCTTCGATGCGCGTTTATTACGCCGCCATGAGCCATTAAAGATGGCGCCCTCATTCCATCGTCCATGAGGGTGCAAAAAGGAGAAGAAGACTTTGAAAGGATGGAATGAAGTTCTGGATGGTTGCAGACTTTTTATTATCATGGGTTTCATAAATTTTTTATGCACTGAATTTCCGATTTTACTGGAAATTAATTTCCTCGAAAATGCACTTTGATTATTGATTAAATTGAAGACTTGAAAGGATTTGTTTAAGAGACGATCAAACACTGAGGGCGGTGAAATGCTTCGAGGAATCATTTAATTAAATTTGAAACTAATTTATCGGAGTTCGGAATTTGGAGTGTGGAGGGGATTGAGTGGACACGCTAAAACAGATTGCCTAATCAATTCCTCGAGTCCGAAACGGAGTCTGATCAATCTAAATTAATCCCCGTTGCCTTTTCCAGCCCCCAACCCCGGTTAAAAAAGCTCCTCGATGTCCGACGACGAGGATCCCGAGGATATCCCAGTTTGGGCTTTGGGGGGTGGCGACAAGTGAGGGTCAACGATGCACAAACTCGCTTCGAGCGACAATGACCTAAACGTTCCATGATTCGGTCCAACTTTTCCTTCCTCCACTTCTTCTTCGTTGATCGCTGAAGAACCACGAACGTTTCAGACATGTGAATGCGTTGTTCATTCATTAGAAATCACTTTAAGGACGATGTCCCATGAACTAATTTCGCAGTAATTGTTTGCCTTCACGTTTTTTTAGTCCTTCGAGTTTTTAGTTCTTCGTGCGTGGTCGATGGACCAAGATGAATGGCACGGGAACCGTTCTGGAATTGGGGGTTGCAGCCATTCAAACCAAACCCGATGCTGGAGGACGACGAGGAGGAGGAGAAGGAGGAAGAGAGTGTAATGTCTAAAACGGCGTGTGTGCCTCGAAGGATCTGGAGGGTTGGAGGAATGGAGGAATGGAGGAATGGAGGTCCTTTTGATGCTGCTGGTGTGCCTTTTGGTGGCGAATGTGTAGTTCGTTTCGTTTCATTCGGGAATGGTTGTATGCTTCCCGGAAACGGAATCAAATTAGCTCCTACGAATCGACTACAATTTGTACTCGTTCCTTCAGGATCGCTCCCGTTTCTCGTTTCGCCGCCCGTGGACTTCAAAGACTAATCAATTGTGGAATTTAACACGAAGAAGCGGAATTAGATGATTATTTTGTTCACTGTTAATTTTCTGGGGAATATTCTGGTATGTTCTGGAACTTTCGAAATTTAAAGAAATTCAATTTGAGTTTTATTCGTATTTCTGTAATTATTTCTGAAGAATTTTGAAGTACTATTTGAGAAGTGAAACTAACTATAATTTTTATACTAATTTCGAATTTTGATTACTTGATTAATTTGGAAAATACAGGTAAAAATATTCCATCAATTACATTCAAAAATTTTCAGTAATTTTTAAGAACAGAAATAAAAATTTTAATCTATACAACAACATCTTGTTATACATCAAACGAAAGGGAATTTATTTAACTTTCTAAATCAGTTGACTGCATATAAAGTCGAGAAAAATTTTGGAAAATTTTGGCAAAAAACTGAAATGATGCAAAAAATTGCGAAATATTTCTCGTTGGAATTACGTTTATTCCTCGAATTTATTTACCCTCTTTTTCCATCCTTGTACAAACGAGCGAAAAGAAAACTATTGATTGTTTTGACATTTTGTGAAATACTATCGTGCATTCGTCCATAAAATCGGCGCGTTCTAATAACGCGGCCCGTAAAAGTTGCGCTGGAATTTTGATTAATTTGACAGTTTTGTGTTGTCGAAGACTTTTTAAGTCTTCCGGTCTGCAACCCGACCCAACCGGCTGACGCACACCCACATACACACTCCTCTAGATCGCCGCCCCCGCGCGCGAGTTTTCCATCATACATCAAACTCGTCATTTCGTCCGGGCGGCGGCATGAAGAACAAGAAGCAACAACGCCCGAAAATTTCCTCCGTGTACCTCCACTTAATAACATCTCGCTGACGCTGAAATATATAATTTAATTTTAGTGCTTCTTTTTGGGCTCGTTGCTGCGCTCATATGCGAGTATATTATATATTTCGCCGCCCCCGGCCCGCCAGCACCGACGACGCTGAAGAAATGAGAAGATGAGGAAGACGACGACGAAGAAGAAGAAGAAAAAAACTAACTGCTTGCAAACGCGAGGTGCACGGCTTATGAAATGGCGATGGACGCGTTCGTTGGTGGCGCGGGGGCGGCCAGCCACCCCCGAGTGCCTCATCCACGCCTCGGTCCACCGTCCACTGTCTAACGGGGTATATTTTTGCAGGACGTGAATTGAATCTTTGAAACTACGTCTCGTCTCTTCGTCCACCGCTCTCCACGTCCTCCTTCGCGTCCTGCGCCGCCCCCAGGATCTATATATGCACTCGGTGTTTTTACTTTTTACTCGAGTAGATATGGATGGAGATAGAGACGAATGGGAAGTGTTTGGTTGGGTCCTTTTCGGGCTCGTATGGCGTCCAGTTCGGTTCAATTTATCAACTGAAGACTGTCGCCCTTTTTCGGCACCTGTCATACTCTTCAGTATGCACGAGACGTGCATGCTCCTCATATTTCTGAAAACGTCCTTCCTTTACTCAATTTTAAGTTGAAATTATTTTCTTTGGTCTGGTCCAATAATTAAAGGATGATATTTGATGATTCTCTAAATTGATATCATATTTTGCAACGTTGCAAATCTATTCAGATGTCTCCTCAATAAAGAAAGCCAGGGAATATAACTTAGACACTATGAATTTGGAATTTCATTGGCTTTAAAATGCCGTTTTCGGATTTAAAATATCTGAAATGGTTCAAAAGTTACAAACAGTTCAATAGAATCATGTTTCTTTTTTGACATTAAGAAACAAACATTAAAATGTCCATATTTGTATTAATTTGTTGGGTTCCAATATAGATGAAGTCTTAATCTTGGACATATTTATAGGTTATTAATGCAAAATTCATCTACTTTTTTGAAAATAACTATATCTCATCTAGTTTTAAAATTATAAGACTTTAAAGTTACTAAATTGTCCTTGAATTCCATAAGACATTCTTTTAATCATATTGTGAAAACTACTAACCCGATTTTTTTAATTAAAAAAGGAAATTAAAGGTCACATCTTATCTTTTGATCTATGCATTTAAATATTTAAAATATTCCACAGAGAATTAGTGTAAATTTCAAAACAATCGAACGCATCGATCAGTTGCAGGTATTTTTCCATTTTGCTTCCGGTAAATGACCGCCCCCAACAGTTTTGTGGGTTTGCCGCCACCAAATCCAAATCTACGACTATCTGTCAGTCTATCTACCAAATTTGCTGAAAATCGGTCGAACCGTTTTCGAGATATTAAATAAAATGTAAAGAGTAAACTGAATCGACCAATAATTCCAATAGGATTCCAATGGGATTTTGTTCCATCAGACATTCTTTTGGTCATATCTCGAAAACTACTGGGCCGATTTTCATAACTAAAAAAGAAAATGAAAGGTCACATCTTTATCTTTCGATATACGCATTTAAATATTTAAAATATTTCACAGAAAATTGTTGAAAACTTGAAAACAATTGGACCGGCCGTTTTTCCACTTTGTTTGCGGTAAATTGCTGCCCCCAACAGTTTTTTGGGTTTGCCGCCAGCAAAATGTAAATCTATATCTATCCGTTAGCCTATGTACCAAATTTGGCGAAAATCGGTCGAACCGTTCTCGAGATATTAAATAAAATGTAAATAATAAACTGAATCGACCCATAATTCCAATAGGATTCCAATAGGATTTAGTTCCAACAGACATTCTTTTGATCATATCTTGAAAACTACTGGGCCAATTTTCATAACTAGAAAAACAAATGAAAGGTCACATCTTTATCTTTCGATTGACGCATTTAAATATTTAAAATATTCTACAGAAATTAGTGAAAACTTGAAAACAATCGAACGAATCTATCAGTTGCAGATATTTTTCCAATTTGCTTGTGGTAAATTGCCGCCCCCAACAGGTTTTTGAGCTTGCCGTCACCAAAATCTAAATCTATGTCTATCTGTTAGTCTATGTATCAAATTTGGAGAAAATCGGTCGAGTCGTTCTCGAGATATTAAATAAAATGTAAAGAGAAAATTAATCGACCCAAATTTCAATTGGATTCCAATAGGATTTCGTTCCATCAGACATTCTTTTGATCACATCTTGAAAACTACAGGGCCGATTTTCATAATTAAAAAAGCAAATGAAAGGTAATATCTTTATCTTTCGATTAATGCAGTTCAATATTTAAAATATTGCACAGAAAATTGCTGAAAATTTGAATACAATCGGACCTACCGTTTTTCCACTTAACTTGCGGTAAATTGCCGCCCTCAACTGTTTTTTGGCTTTTCCGCCAGCAAAATTTAAATCTATATCTGTCTGTTAGCCTATGTACCAAATTTGATGAAAATCGGTCGAGTCGTTCTCGAGATATTAAGTAAAATGTAAATAATAAATTGAATCGACCCATAATTCCAATACGATTCCAATAGGATTTCGTTCCATAAGACATTCTTTTTATCATATCTCGAAAAGTACTGGGCCGATTTTCATAATTAAAAAAGCAAATGAAAGGCTACATCTTTATCTTTCAGTCTATGCATTTAAATATTTAAATATTCAAGAGAAAATTAGTGAAAACTTGAAAGCAATCGAAAGTATCAATCAGTGGCAGATATTTTTCCAATTTTCTTGCGGTGAATGGCCGCCCCCAACAGCGTTTTGGATTTGCTGCCAGCAAAATTTAAATCTATATCTATCTGTTAGCCTATGTACCAAATTTGATTAAAATCGGTCGAGTCGTTCTCGAGGTATTAAATAAAATGTAAATAATAAACTGAATCGACCCATAATTCCAATAGGATTCCAATAGGATTTGGTTCCAAAAGACATTCTTTTAATCATATCTTGAAAACTACTGGGTCAATTTTCATAACTATAAAAACAAATGAAAGGTCACATCTTTATCTTTCGATTGACGTATTTAAATATTTAAAATATTCTACAGAAATTAGTGAAAACTTGAAAACAATCGAACGAATCTATCAGTTGCAGATATTTTTCCAATTTGCTTGTGGTAAATTGCCGCCCCCAACAGTTTTTTGAGCTTGCCGTCACCAAAATCTAAATCTATGTCTATCTGTTAGTCTCTGTATCAAATTTGGAGAAAATCGGTCGAGTCGTTCACGAGATATTAAATAAAATGTAAAGAGAAAATTAATCGACCCAAATTTCAATTGGATTCCAATAGGATTTCGTTCCATCAGACATTCTTTTGATCATATCTTGAAAACTACTGGGCCGATTTTCATAATTAAAAAAGCAAATGAAAGGTCACATCTTTATCTTTCGATCTGTGCATTTAAATATTTAAAATATTCTACAGAAAATTAATGAAAACTTGAAAACAATCGAACGGATCTATCAGTTGCAGATATTTTTTCAATTTGCTTGCGGTAAATGGCCGCTCCCAACAGTTTTTTGGATATGCCGCCAGCAAAATCTAAATTTATGACTATCTATTAGTCTATGTACCAAATTTGGTAAAAATCGGTCGAACCGTTTTCGAGATATTAAATTTTTATTTAATAGTAAACTGAGTTTTAAAGATATCAGGATAAAATCAAATTTTGGATATAATTGTTAAAAATGCAAGAAACTATTATAAATTAAAATAGTTCCATGTTTTTTACATATGTATAAACAAATGAGATTATTGAGTTATTCAGAATTTAATTAATAACTTTCCAGAAAAAGGTATCCTTATTATCCTGATAAAATTCTGATTCTGATGAAATATTTCTGGAAATGTATTGAAATATGGTAAATTTCCAAGAAATCAAATTTTGCCATCAATTTAATTACCTTTAAGCAACACATCGGAAGTGTGATAAAATATCCTGGATGATATCCTGGATACTATGATATCCTGGCGACTATTATGCAAAAGTATTTTCGCAACGTACGAAACGGAATCAATACATTAAACGCTCTAAATTATTTTCTGCTCTTTGTACGTTTCCATCGCCTTCCCTCGGCGGCACTCTCCCACTCATCCAGCGTCTTCTTCCAGGCCGCCCCCGCTCGCCGCCTCCGGGAGCGAAGCAACACATTCGTACTCGTTTCCGCGCCGAGATATTACAATTCCTTTGTCTATATCATCATATATGCACGCCTCGTCCTCGTCCTCATCCCGGTCGATAGCAACGCGTGTCTTCGGGCCGACGCAGCCATCCTCCTCCATCTCCAGGGATATCTGCATACCCACCCACACACACACACATATGTACACATATGTGCAGCCATGTGAAGGCCATACACGCGCTGCCGCCCCCGAGCCTACCGCGCCATCGCCACTCCTGCAGGCGCGTCCTCTCTTCTTGCAGTCCCACTCGAGAATTATAAATATTTTTTCTCTCGGTGCGCGCAGAAATTAGATTCTTCCCCCATGTGTGTATGCATCTGTGTGTGTGTGTACGCCGCCACGTATTGACTTTCCACTCAGGCCGCCCCCGACTTGAGACATAATGGAATCCTTCCCGGAGATATTTTAATTAAATTACCTGCTGTTTCGAAGACAACTTTTCCAGTGGAGGTTTCAATGGTGGGTTTTAATTGGGGGCGGCAGGGGGGTGGTCGTGGGTTGTGGGGTGGAGGTGGTCTCTAATGCGGTCGCATAAAAGTGCGGTCTTATATCTTCGAAGGTGACATATCTTGCACCTGTGTCGCCACTGCCGCCTCCGCCGCCTCCGATGCCTCCGTTGCCGCCGTCGAGCGTATTTGCATACAAATATATACACCGCTATGGCGCACGTGGCATTTAGGGCATTGATGTCTCATGCAGTGCACTCAATTTTCCAAATTGAAAAACGTATTACGTGAAATACACATCTGCACGTCGCATGCGAAAAATGTTGAAATGTGGTAAAAAATGCAAAAATAATTCTTTATATTGCCATAGGAACATTTGCATTTCTATCTACTAACAAAATATCATCTTGCAAATTCTTTCAAAGTACAATTTTCAAGTAAATTTCAAAAATGTTGGAAAATTAATTTAGACAACCAAATACACATTTGTAATATGGGTTGCTTGATAGAAACAAAAGTCAATAATCTGTCAAAGTCAAACAAACATTTTAGTGTTGGTTACTATCAAACTATTATCCTGCAAATTCAAGCTGCAAAATTGCAATTATTCTTCATATTTATTTTTTTTTAATTTGTCATATTTGTTAGTCAAAAAGTCAATAGTTGTTGTTTATGTTTATGTCAATAATTGTTTATGATGGGTAAAAAAAACTGGGATATCAAACAGGATACTATGCCATACTATTCTGTAGACAATAAGAATTATGGGTAATTAAAATTTTCAAACTATATTATAGGCAACCAATTGGTTACTGTCAAAATATGATCCTGTAAATTCAAGTTCCAAAATTGTAATTTTCAATTGTATTCTGTAAAAAACGACAATTGTTTTAATAATTTCTTATAATACTTAGAAAATTTGGAACAAGAAACAGGATATTATGTATAATTAAAAATTTGAAAATATAATACAGGCAACCAAACACACATATGTGATGTGTGTTGCTTACCAATGAAACAAAAAAAGCTACTAAATATGAAAGTTTATGAGGAAATTTTCGCCTTGCAAAATTTGTAGCGACCCTGAATTGCAAAACAGGGAATAGCTTAGAACCCAGGACGTCAGATCTGGAAGTGCAGAGCGTTCCCGTTTTGTGAAACACTTTCCAATAGCCGAAAAAATGCCTCACCTCGACGCACATTCGAAACGATCGTCTGCAACCAAACCAGCAAACAAACGACAAGGTCGCCTGCGTTTGGCATGTGCCCTTTACCCAATCATCCCCCTCATCCAGACCCATCCCATCCCGCAAACACCTCGTGCTGTTTTTCCTTCCCGGTCGTTCCCGGGCATCCTGCGTTTTTTCATCGCGGTGCCAATGGCTTTGTAATATACGCATGAAAAACATAAAAAGCCGAAAAGGCTGGAGGATCATGAAAAACTTTCGCCTGGAATACAACAACAACAAACATTTCATTTTTCTCCACCATCACTTGTGAGTTTCGGAGTTGTTTGCCGCCCCCCATTCACACACAACCTGTAATTTATAAAATGATATAAATATTTAAAGCCGAAGGTGCACGACGCGCCCCGACGAATAAAATTTATGGAATCGTAACAACTGGATAAACAACAAGATGAATGATTTCATTTCGTGTCGTTTTGGGGCGGTTTTTCAATTTCGGCGTAGGCAACCAACATGGCGCGCGAGACGCGCCCGAGACGAAATTGTGCAAATTGATTTTCGAAAATTTGCGCATGCATCGAGCGTCGTCCCGGGGAGTGAAAAACCGCCGCCCCCATCGCCAATGTTTATTTTAGTAGGATGTGTGGTATATGTTAAGCGTGTGATAGGAGACGTTGCAGTTGACATGTGAGTAATGCCGAAGACTCTCGAGTGCCGCTTTCCCTCCCAGCACGACAGCCTCCTGCCGCCCCCTTCAGGATCCGATGCGAACACATGAACATGCGGACGACGACGACGACGAAGTATTATTAAGCTTTGTGCCTTTGATGATTTCCTCTGCATCTCATTTTCTCGTGCGCGAAGCGCTCGGCAACCCGCACAGCACACAGCCGACGATGGCGGCGGTGATACGTGAAGCATCTGCACCAATATCGCCCATCGAGTACCATGTATGTATGTATGTTTCGATGGATGTTCTTCGTGCCATGCTTCGCGTCGTCGGCCATGATGGCAATGGCGGCGGCGGCGTGGAATCGAATTTGGAGATGTGGAGTGGTGAATACCAATTGATGCTTTTCGTACGGGCAGATTTTTCTTCCGGTACAGCCATTGATCATTCGTTTACCACTCATTTACATGAGAATTTCAATTTTGATTTTTTTTTTCAAAAAATGGTAGGCAACCATAATGTCAATGCATATTTGGTTGCATATTTAGTTACAGATCAAGTGTCACTCATGATTCTCCCAATACATCAATTATTTATAGGTTCAGAAAAACTTCTAAGATCTTTCAGCATTTGTTTGGTTGCAAATCCCTTAAATCGAGGCAACCAAACATACATACACAGAAATTGAAATGAAGTAAAACTTATCCAATAAATACACATAATCAGATGATAATTAATACAATAATAAAGTCGAGGACGTTACGCTAAAGTGACTATACCATAGAATGGAAGAGTCTTCTTCTTCTTCTTCTTCTTTAGCGTCCGGTGAATTATGGGCTTCTTCAGCGAGCAGCAACAAGCCACCAACACCAACGCAGCCATTCCATGCAATTATAATTCCTGGTGCACATGATGCGAACCCGTCGGCGTCGCCTGCCGTCTGAACCTCCTGCAGGTTGACGGCAAGGTGGGGGCAGAACGCACGCGCTCCGCCATATTGTAACCGCCCCCGCAGGAGCGCGCCGGCCGAAGACTCCGCCTGTGCCCAACTGCGGGCCTGCTCTCTGTTCCTCTCGCGGTGTTGATAACCCGCGAGCAAGATGCTCCTGCAGCACCAGCAGCCGAGAAGGAGAAGCTGAAGAAGAGAGTGTGTGTGGATTGTGAGCAGGTCGGATAATTTTAATGGATCGCGCGAGAGGATCACTATTTGATGTAAAAATGGTCGATGCCCTCTTTAAGAGTGTTGGAACCCTTTCAGGACCATATGGACCATAGGGATGACTGTCGAGGTTGTTGTATCATCTTGTAATTCTGGAAGGTTGCAGGAAACCCATTAATTAAAGTTAGGTACTTTACAATCTGAAAGGTGTTTGACCCTTTTAAGGTCCTGGGTCATAAGGACCATGGGAGTCAGTGGGTGGTACAAGTGTGGAATCTGGAGGAGACCTGAGGATCAAGAAACTGCGTGTCTCAAAGTTCTTCAGGGTCTTGGACGTCAGAACCACTCCAAGATTAGAATATGGGATAAGGGAAAGGGTTGAAGACTCAATATGGTTCAATGGTTCATGAAAATGAGAACTTCAAGGTCCTCGATCATGACTACCAAAAAAGTCTTAACTGGTCCCAATATTGAAGTCTGAAAGTCTCTTGAAGAGTCAAAAATGAGCAATTGCTTCAAAAATCTGAGAGATGTTCATAATCTCTTCAAGGATCTGAACCATCGGTCCCAGATTGGAGTCTATAGTCTAGAAAAGGGTTACAACCTCAATAATTAGAAGCTGATTCATTAAAATGAAGAAGTTCTTTCAAGGGACCTCAAGGTCCAAGACCATAGGCACCTAAAAAGACTTAAAATGTTGAGCCCGGAAAAGTCCTGAAGATTTAGTAATTAAGGATTGGTTCATCAAAACCAGTGAAGCCTTACAAACCCTTTGGAGGTGCTGAAGTATCACCACCAAAAGAACCAATACGGTTCTAGAAGCTGATGTCTAGAAGAATCTTGAAGACTCAACAATTATACAATTGGTTCATTACAATCAGGGAGGATCCCTCCAACCTCCCATGAGGGTGTAATCCCAACCAAGGAAGTCCCAGGCGCAGAATAAATATTTTGAAGTGTTTGTAAGAAGATTGGATTTGAGCGATGTCCTTAAAGTCAACAAACTGAATCCAGTTTTAATATATTCCTGTGTCCACAATGGACGCGATCGGAATATCAAACTCGGAGAAGCGTACCGCTTAGCAGCACATGCATGCGGATCCCGGATCCTCTACGCAAATCTACAGAGTGTCCTCCATCATCTTGACCTCTCATTGGACCCATGGACTACACCTCCAGCCAGAAAAATGGGACCATCTCAAAGATTTCTTAGTAGGTAATTAGAAATGCTGAAAAGGAGTTTGCCCTTAGCCCTTAGTGTTTAGCCCTTAGTGCTTAGCCCTTAGTGGGATGGAAGGTTCAGAACGGATGGTACATTTCGAGGATTGGATGAGACCCACGAAGAGTGGGAAGCGGCACCCCGAGCGTGACAAGGACGGAGCGAAGCAGCTATGTGCTAAATTAAACTCTTGAGAATATATTAACATTTGGAGCGAGCTGCGGAGGAGGCCGCGGAGGAGGCGGCAGGTCCGCAAGAATGCCTTTTACCAATCGATAGATAGATGTCCTCGCACGGCGCGTCGCATCGCGCACCCACACACACACATAGTGATTCCTCCACTTCGGCACTCCGCGCAGGGAGGCAGGATGAGGGATGCGGAGTGCTCATATGTGAGCCCATCGAGCATGGTGGTGGAGGAGGTCGGGGAAAGGTTGGAGGACGCGCGTTCCCGCTAAATATACATTTCGCCCATCCCCTGGTCTTATTCTCCAGAACGAAATTGGAAACCTCTTCATGTTTATATGCATGCGCGCCATCACGACAATATCCCTCCATGTCCTCCATTCCACAAGAAGCAGAGGACCATTCGTCACCTTCATACAACTAACATATTACTAATGAGCCATAATTAATTATGAAGATTGTGTCCATTCTGGTGCAGTCCAGGAGGAAATATCTTGGTACAATATTTGCCGTGGCATTAGCGTTGTTTACCACTCCAGAGGTCAACCCTCCCTCGGTGTTTGCAGAGATAATGACCCGGCCATTACACATCTCTGACCAGCGTTCGTCTCGGAGGCAGCAACGTAGAGGTATATATGACATATGTAAAGTGACCGGACATTTGCTTAACCCGCGCCATATATCAGGGGATTTACTCGATGGGTTGTTAGAGGCGGTGGATGCTGATGGGGCGAGGTGGCGGACGGCGCAAAGCGGGACTCGGGAATCGTCTTATCTGACGCCCGGAGGCCTTCCGTTCCGTGTTCCATTCGCATGCTTAACGAGAAATTTGCCCCGGACATTCTTAGAGCGTGCTGGGGTGGGTGCATGTGGATGCTAAGATGTCGGGATGAGGAGTTGGGAGCCGAGGTGTGGGGGATGGCTTTTATTTAAATTTCGTTCGTTCGTTCGGGGCTTGGACTTTTTCTCGCCGTTTCCATTCCGCGAGCAGTGGAGTGAGCGGAGAGTGGGAAGGGACATTAACCTACAGATGGAGCGGAGGTTGCTTCTACAAGGCGAATTGTCGGGGTTGTGGGACTGAGAGGGATTAGAGTTTTTCCGGGTTTGATGGGAATTTCATTAGAAGGTTCTAAGATATGGTAATGAGGAAATTTTTAGGTTTCTACAATGTAGGTGATTGAAGGTTCTTAGAGGAATCATAGGTAGGACCCAAAAATGGAACAGTTCCAAAATTGAAGTGATTTTTAGAATTAGGGTTTTCTAGGCTCCTTGATTCTACTAGAAGGTTCTAAGATTTGGTAATTAGGAAATTTAAAGGTTTCTACAACTTATTGTTTGTTCCCAGGGTTTAGTAAGGTTTAGTGATTGAAGGTTCTTATAGGATTCAAGGGTCACTGGTCCCAAAAGTGGACCAGTTCCAAGGTTGAAGTAGT
>JARJDZ010004021.1:0-52971 GCA_030264555.1 Aleochara sp. GC000083 | reverse complement strand
TCAATCAAAATGCCATATTTTGTATTTATGTTCTTCTGCAATAGTGATAGAAACCTATCAATTTTACAATTCTTAATTGATTGCAAAACTCATCTGAATGAAATGATTTAAAACATGCAAGTATGCAAAATCTTGAAGACTTAAGATTTAAGTGCTCTGTGTATTTCATATCTGTATACATGTATTCTGAATTAATTTCAAGAGAAAACTGTGATTAACTGCATTTAGAACGATTTTTTCGTTCCAGTTTCAAATTGCAGTTCGAACCAATCAAGTGTCATTTGGTCTAATTGCACTTCAAAAAAACCAATCATCACTTGCACTACTGTGCCATTTCAATCTGTGCACTCTTAAGACACAGTTAGATGTATTAGGTAAATGTGAAAACCAAAACGATTTCCTATTTCTACATCTTGATAATTGCGCCTAATTAATCCTGATTGATTGAATCTGATGTACATGAAGACGTGAAATATCGTGATGGACTTCTGTGTCCGTGCAAAACTGATGCATATTTCGACACACATGTTATTCTGGCCAATAATTTATATGAAAAGGATATTACGAGCGATCGAACGCAAATGCAAGTCGGTTTTGTGAGCGGTGCACATGAGTGAAAGTAAAGTCGACAGAAGTTGCTCGTTGCGGCTGCTTTTTAACCAGTTTATGGTCAGTCCGAAGTGACCTGAATTAGTCCTTGTACTCGCAACCAGAAGATATCTGTCGATAAGAGAACAGGCTGAATTCGCATGCGGAATGTTCATGAATCGGCCTAAGAACTGATCGACTTCTAAGGAGAAAATGTCACTATCTACCAGTCAACTGGCCTAAGGTGAATAAACCTCACACACCGGAAAACCATTTCAGCACATAACAAGGAACTGATAAAAGAAAGGAGCATTATCAAGTGTATGTCCAAGATTGTTCAAAGGTAGAATTTATGGGGGACAGGTAAAAGGCTGTTTTTGCCAATTTCACAAACGAAGAGTTGTTGCAAAGTTTTATTTCAAGGTGGTGATGCAAATTTTACGATCGGCATGTGTATAATTTTGCCATCCCACATGTGTTAATCTTCGGATTTCATTATAATAATTTACAAAAGGAAAATTAATTTGCATCGGCACCACTGTCACCTTGACTTTTACGAAAAAAGTGGGCCTTGCTGGCGTCTCTCTGTATATCTTTCTTGGACAAGAAGAATGTGGATCCAATGAAATTACTTAATGAAGCCCATCGTCTGCTTGCCAAAAAACGAAAGTTATAGAGCGGACAGATGCGTGCATATGCTCAAGATTCTTAATCCACAAAAAACTTGATTTGTATCTAGTCTTGAAAAAGAATGAAGTCATAAAACTGAAGGAGTGAATCCAAACTTTCGCTCGTGCACGAAAATCATATCATCATATACGTGACCATCAAAGGCCAGAAAGAAGAGAAGATTTTTAACGTGGTACATCAAAAACAAATCAATCACTCACAGAACAAACTAGTTGTAATTAACAATTAGAAATTTTGGCAATCCATTGGAATGCTAATCTGCAAAATGATTAATGCAAATTTTAAAATTATAACAATCGATTCATTTTGATTGTTGCAATTTAATAATGAAACAATATAACTTGGGCAAACCCATGATATGTACTCGTATGTTGTGCAAGTTTGTTACAACTTCACGAAGAATTAAAATGGGGATTTGGATTGGAAAGGCAAATATTACAAATACGAATCTCAGAAACATAGTGCATATTCAAATTCAATCACATAATTGACCAATGCAAACAAATTCTAAAATATTTGCTGTTAAATAACTTCAAAAGTTTCAGATATGATGCATTATTTATGAATGAAAGTTCATTAATTAATCAGTGATAACACAAATTCAGTTCTGTAATCACTCAATTAATTAATCATTTATGTAAACATTCAGTGTAAGTGAACAGTGGAGAGATATGTAACATGTTATTATGCATTGCATCGTTGCAAATGGAGTTTCAATGCAATGTCCTTGCACAGCAAACAGTTCGATTTAATTTATTGTTTTCTTGTGCATTTTGTAGCTTTCCATGTTTCTTTTAAAATGCCAATGATTGCTGCCTTACTGCTGATTTACTTATTAATGACTAACGTTTGGTTTGTCCAACGAACAATGAGTGTAATATGAATTATTCTTCACGATTGAATAATTACTGAAACTGTAATTAATCCAACTTGAGTTTTCGACGAGTTAAATGTCAGTCAGTTTGCGAATATTGGATGTGTTTTAATCAGATAATTAGTTATTATACGCGTTATAATTTCATATGTGAATATGAAGTGTGTAAAAATGTAATGTTGTAAAGCAATTATAAAATGCATTGACATATTTAAAAGAACTTGAGAAATCTGTGATTTGCGAAAGTTTTTGTAGTTATATTGTTGCAATTTAAAAGTTATTATAAAAATATAGCTATTATGGGCAGAAAGAAAGCAAACTAAGGAAAATCCAAAAAAGAATTATATTTCAAGCTTCAAGTTTCTTGTAAATTGTGGTTTGAAGATGATAATTTATTTTTGATTAATAAATTTCTAATTAAAAAAGCAAATAAGTAAATGTCTCAGAAGCATCACAGAACTCATTTTAATTATTTCAAAATAATTTTTAAAAGTTATAAACATCAAGTTTAAAACCACTGACATTTAATTTTTATATTAATTTAATTCAAAATCCTGCTAATTATGAAATTTAATTTTTTATACTTATGTATATTAATATCATAAAAGATTTAATCTTAAGGTCATAAATCAACATAAAAATGAGGACGCTACCATTTAATAATTTAACAACTTAACAGCATCATTAATTGCTATTCAGAGAAAAATAATTTGAAAAAAATCTAATAGCACCTTTCGAAATTCTATTATACTCATTTTTTATGATTTGAACATAATTAAGCTTCTTATTTCATTCTTTCTATTAGCTAATCATATCTAGGAAAAACCAACAACTAAGCATTTAATTATAATTAAATCATGCAGTGAATGTACTCGATTAATCAATAGATCTAAAAATTAATGAGCAGATTAAGCAAACAACGCAACAAACAAGTGAGCAATCACTAATTTCTGCAATTTACTTTTGTCGCGTTTTGTTTGTCACTCGGGCTTTTTAATTGCATGAAATGAATTTCCTCACAAGAAAATTTTTCCTCGTGGCTACAAAGTCCATTCATTAGTCATACATAAAAGTGTTGTGCAATTATATAATATAGAGGTATTATTGCCACCATGGGTTTTGTTGTGTGCTAAGCAGACACAGAATTTGCAGTGCAGGAAACAAACGCGTTGGACTAATTCATTTGCGTTCGCATTTGCGCGCAATGCAAAACGGTTTCCTTGTGTTTTGCTGGCTGCGCCCGACAAGTGAGTCGATTACCTTATGCATGATTACAATTTTCATTTAATACTTTCGGTCATAATTGCATCGAGACACGACCGAGCGCGATATTATTATGCGGGTTGGCAGCCAGGAACAAATAATGTCAGATACGCTCGAGGAGCGCATTCTACATGCTTCGATAGAATGGAAAATATTTCAATTTTGCGCTTTTATTCCGAACCTCGACGCGTTCAAATTGATACATTTCTGCAAGTCGAGGCTTAATGGGTTAAGAATTGTCGTTCCGTGTACCAAAACCATTGCTTTAATTGAAGTTGTTACTTTTACCACTTTTTGGTCAGAGATGGATTTAGTTATTTGGGTGTTGAATGTCATCCAAATTGTTTCTTGACTTTCAAGATGTTACAGTTTCTAATAACAGGAAGAGAATTAGACCGCTTTTAATTATGAATGGATTTCTTTTACCTTTCTAATGGAAATTTCTATCTACTCTCGTTTTGAAATGTTGTTCATTGACTTTGTTGATAAAAAATTTATTGGTGTCAAAACAACATCGCTGAATGATAAATATACAATCTTGAAATTTCTACATCTTCAGAATACTTGAAGACACTCGCGTTGAATATTTGTTGAAGAGTGTATACTTTGTGGACCAAATTGGAATTGCATGTTAAATACTTGTCTGTCGTGTTTAATGATACAAAGCAACAAAAATCAAAGAACAAAGTCGCGAAACGAATACATAATGTGCATTCTTATGGCGAACGGTGCGCTCAAACAATCGAAAGTGAACCAATTCTCAATCCACGGTTTAAGCGTGTCCGGCCGAAGAACATTTATAACAGCTACCAAGTAGCAACAATCAGCAACTGGTTGGAATTGCGCAATTTCTCAATAAACCCAAATATTGTCTCGTACATTGTCCAAAGACAATTGGCATTGAGTTTCAACCATTCGTTAAAAACACTCCAAATTTTGGGATTGTCTCATTCTTAAATTTGGACCAAATACAATCCATGGAAGTTTTGCATTGAATGATCAAATTGTGGACATGTGCGAAATGTGAAAACGCAAAAAGGTGTATGCAGCAAGCAAGAAATGTAAGAGCATTAACTGGAGTTTAAAGAGAAAAAGATCAATTTCTTGCGTAATATATTTAAACGCCTGCAGCTTTTTCTGCGAACAACGTCACAACTTTCAAATGTACATACACACTTCGACTGCAACATTTATTCCGTACTGAAGAATTAATTAGCGTTTTCATATCTATGGACCAACGTCTTGGCTGAGTTTATGATCTGTTTGTCTTGTATGTGTGGATAAAGTGCGCTTAAGAGTTTCAAATGGTAATTGCTTGCCTGCAGATGCGGAAATGCGTGGAAATTTTGAGCTGGTAATTCCGTTACTTTAGTAAATTCACGCTTGTTGAACATACGCATGGATAATTTGAATGTCTGCAAATGCAGACACTCATTCATTCATTAGTAAATACCAAACATAGAAGATACTTCCGATGGTATTAAACTAATGCGAGCATTTTTATTGTTCCATTCTTGTGTTCTAAAATTGCTCAAATTACACACTGAAATGTTTCCATGTAATAGTTCGGAAATTAAAGTGAAACTAAACTCGATTATGGAACATTTGAAAGAAGATCGAAAATGTTGTTGTGTTTGGTGTGAAGTTGATTACAGTGAAAGATGATTGACGTTAGATAATTGCACAAATTTTGCATTGAGTTCTAATTTATGTTATTAAATAATAACCCAAAATTATACACATGTTAATATCAATTGGTATTTCGCCTGGTTTTTTGTTATTAAAAGTATAGCAAGGTCGGGCAAGGCCCATGAACATTTGCAATCAAAAGCCAAACAAAATTTTCACGTCGCATTTTAAGGCGATCCAGTTTTTGCTTGTTATTGAGCGAAGCCAACAAAATCTCTGTCGTATCTCAACGATTTTAATACCTTGTTGGCATTTAAACTGAAGTATGGATAAATTTAATGTCATTTTTTCTCTTGGTTTCATTCCAGAATGCGGCTGAGGTTCAACCGGATACAAATTCTGGTCCGACTCGCAGTCGAGGAAGGGCGCGCTTTGTGAAAACGCCCGAGTTCGAAAAAGTCAGTTCGGACTACGTGGCTGCTTCTCGGGCCGCCGCCTCCGAAGGTCGATCGGAAGGTAAAACTTCTTCCCGTTTACACGGTGCTGGCACACGTAGTAATAGCTTAAGCACAAGTAGCACTAGGCATCAGTACGAAGTTGAGGAACATGTCGATGACATTCCAGATAGATCGCACGTCTATCATCGGCCTCGCGTTATCACCGAGGACAAGTTCGAAATTCCGAACGCGCCACGGTCGAAGCTCTTCGAACCCGTTACGCCCGTGGCGAAAGCGCAACCGCAAGACGTCCCCGTTGACGAGCTAATTAAGAATTTCGGCAGCTTGCATAGCGATGAGCCAACCAAGTTGGAGTTGCCGCAATTGTTGCCGCAAGAAGATGACGCAAGTGGAGCTGCTCTCTCGAGCAGTACGACCACCAACAAGGTGGATGTTGAAGGTGGTGTCCTCTCTAGTACCACTGAGAAGGAGATGGAGAGGGAGCTCCTGAAGAAGGATCAAAGTACGAAAAAACCTGAAAGCACGACAGCTTCAGAGGCGACGAGTACAACGGGGAGTTCGGGACGAAGAACTGTAGTTCGTACCAGGACGAATCCGAGACAGTCTGGGTCATCCGAGACGTCATCTACGAATGCTACCCCAGTTCGAGGAAGAGGTCGTACAAAAGCCACTCATGCATCGCGAGTAGAACCTACGGCAACGGCTTCTGAGGAGTCATCCTCGAGGGGGAATTTTCGGGTAGGCCGACGAAGACCCGGACATACATTACGAGATCGAGGTCCGACCATAACTGAGGAAGATTCCCAATTGCCTAAAACCAGGACTGGACGTGATTCCAATCCGAATCCTCAAACAAGGCGTGGTTCCATAAGGAATACAACTCCAAGATCTGAAAACGTGGAGGCAACTACACGAAACCGTGCAGATATCCGAAGATCAAGAGGTCGAAGGGTAGAAACCCCAGCAACTTCAGAACGAAGTCATAACATCGATCAAAATCCAAGTAGACCCACTGAATTTGTCAGCCGTACAAGATCTAGAACACGTCCCTCAGCAAATCCTTCAGCAAATCCCTCAGCAAGCCCTTCACAAACACCCGAAATTAGAGCCTCACCTCGCATTGACACCATTTCGAGTCGTAGCTTTCAAGAACCCGTCCGCTCAAGAAACTCACCAAGTGTAGAAACGCCAAGTGTCGCTTCCTTACCAGCAAGAGACCCCCGAAGTAGAACAAGATCACGATTCCAATTGTCCGACCTCGAAAGCGTCAAACTCGAGCCTCAACCATCCGTTGAACACATAACCCGAGCCGTACCACGATCTCGTTCAGCTCGCACGAGACCTCCAGCCTCATTCACCGAAGAACTAATCGCCTCATCGACGGTGGAAAATCCCATTCGAGTCACCCTACCTCCAACATCCACCATCCGCAGTGTCAATGCAATTCCGATGAGGATCAAGGAGACAGTGCAGAGTGAAGTGAGCGAAGTCATTAGCAGTCGCAAAGTTATGCGGCGCAAGAAGCCGACGCCGAAGCCGACGAAAAAGAGCCAGGTGGTCAGTGAGGAGATCGAGGAGTTGAATTATCCTCCGCAGTTTAAGGCGATCATTTTGGCTAACAATGCTAAGGAGGAAAAGAAGGTATGCCTCAATTTTCTAGAATTTGTATCTTTCTGTTAGCTTGGAATGAAATTTTCAACTTTTAAATAGCCGGAAACTGTACCTATAACTGTATCATCTTCATCATCTTCGTTATCATCAATCACTACCAGTAGTTCATTGAGTTCGACTACTGGTCTACCATCAACCACAATCATAACCAGTACTACTTCTGCACCTACCACTTCCTCTTCATTATTAACTACAACGCCATTATTTCAAGCGAAGCATGTACGTATCATCAATATCATTTCATCAATTGATAGTTCGAGTCATAAGTAAGTTAGGTATCATCTTATATATCTTGAACTCCACTAAAAGTATCCTCCCATTCAAGAGAAAGCCCTTGAGGTTTGATGGTCTGTTTTATCACCATATTCCCACATTTTTTCTTTGGTAGACCATCACCTTTCCTGTTCTACAGTACTTCTTGAATTAAATACCTTCAATTTTGAAGCGCAAGTCAGACAGGTTGTTGAAAACTTCTTCCAGTCCAAGAAAAAACAGGATTTTAAAGGGGTCATTCATTTACTATTGGTCCATGAAAAGTGTCCTTTCACACATTGGTGGTTTTAGTAGACCATACACAAGATGACATCCTTGAATTGAGAGGTCCCTAGTATCACCTTTTCTTGATCATCCTTCTGCATCCTAACAATACTTCTTGAATGGAATACCTTCAACTCTGAAGAGCAAATCAGAAGGTTCTTAAAACTTCTTATTGGACTGATTACTTCTCTGATGGATCTCTCAACTTTTCAGTTCCTTACAATACTCTTTGAGTAGTATACCTTTTCTTTTGAAGAGCATCTCTTCTAGTCCAAAAACACAAGTTACTTACAACAATGCTTGAGCATATGCAGAAATGGTTACTCAAGAAACAGTTCCTGAAGTTGATTGGTCCGGATTCTTCCCTGTTGGACTATTACCATTTCTGTTCTTTAAAATACTTCAGGAATACCTTCAATTCTAAAGAGAAAGTCAGAAGGTTGTTGAAAACTTTTCGTTATTCCAGATTCTTTTCTGAAGGATTACCTTCTCTGATGGTACTCCAACCTTTTTGGTTTCTTAAAATACTTTTTGAGTGGAAACCCTTCACTTTGGAAGAACACCAGTCACCAGAACTTCCAGTCCAAAAACCAGAACTTACTTATGACTCGAACTAACCATTCAATGCAAACAATATCATTTTTTGCGAAATTGTGACTAATTCTTATACAAACACATAGGTAGAAGATGTTGATAACGATTTAGCACCAACGACACGTCCAACTCGTCGTCGCTTTTCCGTGAGCACAAGAAAACCCGGCGCCGAAAGCAGCCCACAAACTCGCAAGCCAAAAACGCTGCCTACCCGCAAAATCATTGCCAATCCCGACCCAGAAAAGATTGCCAAATTCCATGCCCGATTTAACAATCAATACCAGCGTAATTTCACACGCGATGAGCCCTCTCCAAGCGGTCATCCCTCGAGCAGCACCACCACGACATCAACTAAACGCACCACTAAAGCACCCAGTAGAATACCCTATAGTAGGAAGCCTGACAAACTAATCGAGAGGAAGGTGCCCCAGGTAGGTCCACCTCCAAACCCCATCACATGATGTCTTTGTTCATAGTGCTGATTGCTCATTGTAATTCGCAATTTGATGACTGCTATCTAGATACCAGCAAAAGTGAACAGATACAGTTCACGCTACCGAAGTGAGACGCGGTCTTCAGCGCCGACACGTGCAGTGACCACCTCACCAGTCTACGTGCCCACGGTGCCAACGATAACGCCTGGCCCAGCCACGCCAACGCACCAGGTGAGTACCAACTTACTCACTTGGTTCAATACCTTCTTGAAATGTTTCACGAAACGGTGCAATTAATTTCGTCTAAACCATTTCTTCCGGCGACCGCTATCGATTCATTTTATTCGAGCCGCTCTCTCTCTCCATCCATCTCTTTGTGAAACAATATAGTACACCTTTGTAATCGCTGTTCTCTACTGTATGCTAAGTCGGACTCGATCGACTCTTGGACACTAACCGTGCTAAAACTAATCCACAACCACATAGGATCTGATATGCGCCGTTCTAATTGATTTTGTGTCTCTCTCTTGTCCGAAGGACGATACATGGTCCGAGACGGATCCGTGGTTCATGTCAATCATCAATCAATAAACTACACACTCTCATTCACGTCCACTAGGGAATCTTCTCATAGTACTTCTTCTTGTTTCTTCATCTATACGTACAATAAACCGATTAGTACTCAGCAACAAAACAGATAAATATGATATATTTTTATATATACTTTTTTATAATGTATTATTACATATAACATGTAGTTATTTGCACACTCAGTTAAGTTTTGCACAACTGGATATTACCTTATTACAATATCGCTATAATACTTTTACTTACAATTACAGTTACAATGTTGTTGTTAGTAATAGTTTATGAATAGTACGCAACGTACGGATAACATTAGATTGTAAGTAAAGGTGTACTATATAATGTTTCTAACAATTATTATAATTTGTTCTCTTTTGGAGTATATTTTTTTTGCTTGCACGTGTTTGAAATAAAAACGATGTTATTTTTCTAAATCATTGTTGTGTGCGATATCATCATTGCATACGCACGCTCAGTTTGCAGCATCTTCTCGCTTGACACTGTTTTGTTTGTTGTTGTTAATAACTAACTACTTACTGACGGTTGTATGTGGGCGGTTGCCTTCATTTCTGTATGCGTCCATCACGATCTCTCACCCTTCGTGTCATCCACATACATCATCTCATGATCATGCATTTGCCATCACCATCTTCATCAAAGCAATCATTGATGATTTTTTGTACGCTGCCTCAGCCTGCCAAATATGTTGACATTTTGTTTGTTTGTTCCTCTCGACTTCTAGGCCCCCCATTCAAAAGACGCAATTCTCGACGAGCATGATGATATCAATATCATTTCAATCGCCCAACCAAACGTGAATTCCCTGTATTCTGATAATCTGGTCACTGAAAATGCTATCACGGTAATATACATCACGATGAGCTAGTTTTGTAGTTGAACAAATTGTAGTTGAACAAGAGAACACACTCAAATAGTAGTAGTAGAACAAGTAGATCGTATGCCAAATGTATGCCAACTCAAAATAATTGGTTTTCAAAAAAGGTCAACTCCTCCGCTGACACCTCGAACCCGTCACCTGTATCGATAATCGAACGAATTATAAACTCAATTTCGTCCATCTCGACGACAACGACAAAGCCTGACGCGCCCACCTCGACGACGGAGTCGGCCATTCTGAAAATACCGCCCTCGCCGAAGAAGACGGCCGCCGCCGAGGAGTCGCGCAAGTCGAAAGAGCTTACCACCGAAAAACCCACGACGATCATCGAACGGATACTGAACAGTCTGTCGGCGATCCAGGCGAGCGACAATAACGTAGGTACCAACGGCGGATCTCCGGAGAAGAGCAACCTTGTGGTCGCATCCGTACCATCATCCACCAGCAAGCCGCGCGTGGTTACGGTGACACCTAGTGCTTCTTCTACTTCTTCTTCTACTACCTCCGCCCCAACGACAACCACAACCACCACAAGCAGTAGCACTGTCAGGGTTGCACCGGCCCCTACGCAAATACCCTCCCAAAGCACGGTGGCAATATCCCTAGCTGACTATCTAGCTTCCCTAGGCCTAGGAAACACACAACGGGCTACAACAACTACATTACCAACCACCACCCTACTTGATCTGAACAAAAACACTATAGACTATCTAGAAAGTAGCACAAGGTACGACCTGCTGACGACCACTGAGCCATCATCCACGCTTGCACCCAGCACCATGGAACCTACCACCTCGAACCCTAGTACGACCACTCTAGGGATGTCCACAACAACGGACGTACCACTAAGCACTGTCAGCTTACTTGGAAGATTCGGTGGAGCTGAGAGTACCACACCTGGTGGTATCACTGCTGGAGGTACAGAAAGTACGAAAAGCTTTGAAAGCACCACGAATGTACCAACATCGACGATGCGAATGACTGAGGGCACCACAATGTCGGAAGTTGGTACGAGCACAGTGAAAATGGGCTCGACGACTCCGATCATAAATGTAAGTCCGTACGCAGTCACAATAACATCGCCTAATGATGTCAGTAACAATGTCGAGACTCCCGCGACAACTAACTCGAATAATCGCACCGGAAAGCTCACTGTCGTTGGAGATGCCAATAACGCAATAATCACATCTGCAAATAACAATGTGACTAATAGCAGTCTCCCCGTGACGACGGCAGCTGCAATGTCGAGGACTCCAACGACGACAACCATGTCCCCTGAGGATTACTTTGTCTTTGCCGTTTTGCCCAACAATACGATTGTGCGCAAACGTCCGCGCAAATTGAGCGCACCCTACTTTGTTCTCGGAGTGTATCCGAACAATACGATTGTTAGGAAGTTTCCGAACGGCACCCTTGTGCCCGATGAGCCAGTCGTGCAAGTAAGTGGTTTCGATACACGCGACCCCCTGCCCCCAAGCCCAATGATAACCAGTAAACGAGTAACCGAGCCTGAAGCAACGGATGACGCGAGGGTATTTTTCACACTTGTTATTAACTATTATTATTGTTGTTATTCTATGTTGTGGTATGCGGGTGTATTTCTCACGCTTTCTGGGTCCACTGATGCTTTCATCACATACGCCACACGATTTACACACTGACATACACGCAATGCACCAATAAACACGACGCATACATCCACGGTCCACTCGATTTCTTACACACTTGATCCAAGATTTAGATACAACGAGTGCTTTTATGTAAGATGTAGTTAGTGTGCGAAAATTACGAAATCAAGTGACCACTAAATCCACATGCAACCATCTTTAACTATCGCATCATGAGTAGAGGATAGTGCATAGTTGGCATAGAATACCATGTGTATGTGGAACGTTTTTTGTAGGAGTTGTCTAAATCTGACCAGATCCTGGTTGATATCAATAACGAAACCGAAATTCTCACCGGGAAAACTATCAAGGAGTTCAATGATTTACTCAATCAGACAATCACTCCTGCAACCACCAGTACCGAAATTACTCCAAGTACCACTACAGCATCGGTGACGAGCACCACTGAGCTGGAAATCGTTCAAGAGGTCAGCACCGAAATGAATATTGATGTGACCACTTTGAATGTACCAATGATCATTGAACTTGGTACCACTACCGAAGAACCTCAAAGTGATTCTGTTTCCACGACTACTGATACTGTTAGATCTGAAGAGATTCGGAATGAGGTGACCACTGGTCAGTCTGATTTGGAGACAACAACTGAAGGTGTTACAAATCCGAATCTTGTTGAGACAACAACAGGAGGAGTTGTAATTAATGCGAGGATTCAAACCGATGATTCCTCAACGTCCACTGAGGAAACCGTTTTTGAAGATACCACTTTACCAATGCCGGATACCAGTACCATTGTCATGACTAGTACTGTGACCATGCCACCAGTTGAAACTGAAACCACTGAGATTTCAACTGAAGCAACAACAATCATTACACCCACCTCGAATCTTAAAGAATCCCTCGTGAATCCGACGTCGGTAAGAACACCTTTTTTGCAAACTGCGATCTCCCGACAAAAGCCAACAGACAAGTAGCTGGAGATTCGTATTATTTTGCCACTAACCAGAAACGAGTTGCCCCAATATGACATTGGCAACAACGACCACCAGTTATGTGTATCATGTTTGTGTTCACGGTTTGTTTCTTTCTTTCTCTGCGTGATAGCGTTATAGGGTGCGGTTGATTAGGCGACGAAGACCGTTGAAGAAGGAGTTCTTGGAGATCGTAAGTTGTCACTTGCAGTGAACTAAACGACAATAACAAGTGACTACTTGACATTCCAGTTTGTTTCTTATATTCATGACCGATGATTATAAACAGCACTACTCAGAAACTACAACATAGCTAATATACTGACTGGGCTGCTTTAATAATAATAACTTCCCGCAAACTGCTCCCTAAATGTTCTAATAACTGCTCGTTCCAGACTTGCCAATAATTCCAGTTTAAACTATCGTTGCACGCTTTGAAATGCCGTCTTGTAAATGTTTCCACTTTGCAGATTCGGACCACCACAATATCGCCGCCGTCAGCAATTGACGATTTGGAAAATGAAATTAGAAACTCCGGAACAACATCTCGGGTTGTTGAAATAACAACTAGTACAGTACCGCCTCAAGTCAGGCAGAAAACAACCACTAATCGTCCCACTGTTCGATATACCGAAACTCCAATCACTGTAACCAAACCCTCTACAGAATCCAATTGGTATAGTACCACTCAACTTCCTACTACAATGTTTGCAACCAGAAGAGTTACAACCACTCCAGTTCCGACTACAACCACTACAGAAGCTACAACTACTAGGGCTACAACTACCATGAGACCTACAACAACTACAAGAGCTACAACCACTACGAAACCTCCTCCAACAACCACTTTCCGGACTCAAACCACCACTGATCTTACCAGTTTTATTTCTAATCTTTTGAGCACTTTGAGACCTGTTTATACCCCAACAACCACTCTTAATCTTCCCACGACTACTGAAACTACAACAGCACCTACAATCACAATCACTGCTAGAAGAAGGACTACAACCACTACCCAACCAACTACAACGACCACAAGAACCACGACGACGACGACGACAACTACCACAACTCCAAGACCAACCCAACGTCGCAAAACTCCATCCCCAAATACTCAAAGAGCTTCTTTGCAAACTCAAGCAACAACCTCGATTCCAATTAGATCCAATTATGAATCCAATACTAACCCAACTAGTACCTCGTTAGACCCACGCAAGGTTGATATTGATCAACTTGTCAAGAAGTCCAAGAAAGCTTTGACTCCTCAACAGCAAAGAGATTTGGAAACTTTGAAGGCTTTAGAGAAAGAACAAGCTGCATTATTGCAACAATTAAGTTTACTGACAAATTTGGTATGGTCCAATATTTTTTCTTAAAATTATATTATTAAGGTGTGTTTTTCAGAATTTGGGTGGTCAATCCCAAAGGACTAGTGGAAGTAATTTGGCCAATAGGGTAAGATTCGAAAAATTTGATGGTTACCACATTTTCGTTGGACATGATTGGATATGTTTTGTAGATAGTGGAATTTGCAAAGGAACGTGACCGTCAGACAACGACAGAACCCATAATTTATACGGAAATCCCAACTACAAGGATGCCTAAAAGATTACCAGTTTTAGATTCAAAGGGTACCACAGTCGAAGACATCATCAAAGAGCTGAATGATATTCAACAAGCTACAGGACCTAATAACAGTATCAAAAGTCAGGAAGCAATTATTGCTGAAATTTTGAAACAAAGAGGCATTCAACCCAGTACACCCAAAGCATTGAGTGAAGCCTATCGTCCTGTAATTAGATACCATCAGATATCTTCCATCAGAAGTTTCTACAACTCTTTATTTTCAGACAACTAAGCGTCCGAGAACAACAACAACTCCAAGACCAGGACCTTTGATGCAAGGTCTGAGTTGGTTGTTCAATCAATTTCAAGGTCCTCAACCAGCACCTCCACCACCAGCACCACGACCACGTCCAACGAAACCCAGAACTACAACAAAGAGAACCACCACGACTACAGAGTCAGATGATGGTGAATTGCACTTCCAATCAACCGAAGTTAACAACGTCATCCAAAACACCCCAGTTCCAAAAATGAAACGTCCCGCCAGTTCCTTAAGTGACGCAGACCTCTCCAGACTCATCACCCAATTGGAAGCCATACAACGGGACCCAAAACAGGCTCAAAACCTTGATTTAACACCTTTCAAACAGCTTCAGAAACCACAGTCCACGTTGGACAATAAGAACGTGGAGATCTTCACCACTGGTGGTGGTGGTACTTCTGTGACTAGAGGACCCAAGGCGGTAGACAATACGAGGTAACTAGAAATCGTAAGGAGTAGACTTCGAGGTAGGCAACTAAAAATTCTTGCAGAATAAGAACGGTGAAATCGACGACTTCGAACTCGCTCGAAGAGCTCGACGAAGATTACGAAGTCACAACTGCACGTGTTAGAACGACGAGACCAACACGTGGACGAGTTACCTTGCCTCCAGTGGAGCTGAACCATGTCCCTGGCATCGAGGACAATTCGCAGAGTCCCCAAGTGGGTGGCAATTTTCTGAACGCGGCCGTCAATGTGACCCGCGCCATTTCCACGTTCCTCGGTGCAGCCATTCAGGTAAATTACCCCGATTTCGAATTCTGAACTCACTTTGTACATGTGCAAGCGTGCTAATCTTGAATGTTGATGATGTTTTGTGTTATGTTGTGGCTAAAGTTAAGGGTGAATTTATTAGGTCGCTGCCAGACAGGTGGCTTCGATGATAGCAAATGGCTCTAGAGGCCTAGCCATCTCATCGCCAATGGGCTCAGCATCGTAACACACACACAATCTGATTGCAATTGAATTTTTAACTAATTAAACGTGTAGACGCAGTATAGATAAGTTGACGTAAGGAGCATATTTAATACTTAAGTAGTGAACGTACTAAACTCCTGCTACTACTTTTTCTCTCTGCGACAAAATTAACTAGTACATAATTTTGTCCTTTCGTCTCATACGTTTACGACCATTTCCATTTCGATTCAGTTCAGTAATCGAGGGTTTCTCTACGAACGCAAGAAACTCTTTTGGCACGTCATTTAACATGGCGCAAACATTTGAAATTTGACACTCACATTTGCTGCTTTACACAAAACACACATGCGATACTATTTTCAAGAATTCTCCTCTCAGCCTTTACATTGTTTTGCTCACTTCTAAACTTCGCACGTTGACACGTTAATACATCTATGACTAATTACTAATATTTTCATATATAGGGAGCTGCTCACTCGTTTCAATCAATCATCACCTCGGGCTCCAGTGCGACCGGTGGCTTGTTCCGAGCTTCTGGATAGCGAGTTACTAAACTTATCAAACGATATACAAACTAATTGAAGCGAATTAGACTTTCGACACGACCGAATCCTGTCTGGAAACTGATTGTAAAGCCCACGTATTCCTGGTGTTTCCCGACAGAATTTCCAGAAACTTTGATTTGCTTCATTCAACTGAAACTGATTTCCATGAGACCCTACCTACTACTATTATGTCGAAAATTTTAATTATTTATTCCATCGTATTCTAGTTACCTTTATTATTTTATATTATAGGAGGCAACATCGATAGATGTAGATATTTAAATGAATGAAATTGATGTTGTTCCAAAACGGTTTTTTGAAGAAAAAGAAAACGAAACACACGAGACGAAACTATGAACATAGATAGATGGTGATATACTCATAATTGAGTAGTATAATGTGTAAGATATTTGTTGAAGTCATCTTACAAAACTCGTTTAATCAGTGTAACAATTATTTTTAAGTTACCTTTGTACTTTTGAATTACTTCATTCTTCTTTACACGTTTGGTTTTTGTTTACAATTGCTACTGTAAATATTCTTTTGTATATAAATGTATCAAGATGTAGCTTTTTTATTTTGATCACAGTGTCTTTGGTATTTCTTTATTATAAAGGTGTGAAATAAAGAATAAAACTAAAAAGAAATTTGAAATGAGATCTTTTTATTCCATGTAAGTTCTTTATGACTTTTCCTTTTCTGGTTCTAACTCTAGATCAATTGGTCCAACCGTTAAAACTCGATTAAAAGTTAAAGCAAAGAAAAAAGCGAAAAATTTGGATTTTTAGTACCCCGTTTCTCATGATCGGATATTTCTGAATCCCTGACAGATTCGGCATTATAACCATCGTTATTTTTTCGTCAAAATATGGTAAATATTCTTTGGATCATTCAAATCAATCCATTAGTTTCGAAGATATGACAATGTTTAAAAACTGTTCTGTTAGTTAGGATGCTTTGTGGTCGGTCATTTAATTTACAATCGTATTTATATTTTCGACAAAATCATACACGACTCGCCATCTATTGATTTTTGAGTAATTGTTGCTAGTACTTGAGGAATGACCGAACACGAAGTCCGAAAAAGATATCAAACAATACGCAACGAACGTAAACAAGATAATTTTGGAGATTGTGAAAAACGTGGTGCTGTTCTCATCGGGAAGTATTTGTGGTGTTAATTACGTGCAAATTTATTAATTGATTGTGTTTTAGTGCATTTTACCATCATTTATAATTACCGAGCCTACTATGGACCTAAGGATTACTTCTAAAAATATCAAATTTTAAGCTTAATTGGAAAATGTGAGTTTTGATATTTGTATAGGTTAGTTGCAATAATTTTGCAATCTTAAGAAATGAGATATATCCTTTATTATTGTTACTTAATAATCGATGCTTTGAAATCATATGATAATTGTTTGTAGATATGGGGCCAACTTCAGTATGGAAAGCAATTAGTGGGAATTCACAACTGTACCAAATTGTCCAAATCATTAATGCAATGCACACATGCAATCTGTATGTATAGCTATTAATTATATTGAAAGAAATAAGCAATTATATTATTATTATTACAGTTTTGGTACAATTAGGATCACTTCTTCCATCTACACAACATCAATGATTGAAGACACTTATCCGAGGTTTTAATTCAACGTGCGACACTTTCAAGTAATTTCTTCAATAATGTAAATACACGAATTTCTGAATCTAACTCTTGAAATTTTAGGCACCCCGAGGACGTCTAATTGGAAAGGACCCATGGAAATCAACAGGAGGACATCAAATTGGAAAGGAACTTTCTTCTTCTGGAAATCTTTTTGGAAGTTGTTCTTTATTTGTATGTCTAAAAAACAACCAATGATTCGCGTTACTTTATAACTTCGACATCAACTTCGACTTGCTATTGTCCATCTGCAATCAACTTTGGATTCAATACCCCAATTTTATATGATCGCCCCCTTCTACGAGGTTTTCGCACTGCGGAATGCGATCCCAGGTGTTCCCACATGCGGCCATTCGAGCGGTCAAGGAATCCGATGGGAGACAGTGGAGGAATGTCATTCGAATTGGTCTAGAAAAAAGAAAAGACATTGAATAGTGCCTGGACGCCAAAACATGCACACTAAATTGATGAGGATACAGTTGTTATTTTCTCACTTTATGCATGGCGCCCAGACCGTTGGCGGAGGGATCAACCATCCGGGATGGGTCGTGCGGGAGTTCGGGGGATGCAGGGTCAATTCTAGGACCAGTGCACCCCCGAACTCTTAGCCACCCATCCTGGTAAAGCTGTGATCCCTCCGCTTATGTGAGGACCTTCCATAGGGTACCACTAGTTTTATTGTTTTAAAAGATGCACAAGAGGTGTCAAAAGTTAAAAAAAAGAGAGAATAATTCTTTGTTACCGACCAATTTAATGGTAGTACTTTAGAGACATGGTAACCTGATTGTAAAAAAATAGTTTTATATTTTTTCGTACCACAAGACCACATTTGATTATTGAGTAGGTGATGATAGCTTATGATAATTAGCAGTTGTAATGTATTAAGATCTGAAACTACCGCCAAGTCGGTTAGTCCTGAGCAAATAACAACTGTCAAGCTTGTAACATATTGTAAGAAGTGGCGATGAACTACTACCGAAATAGTAGAGTCACTACAAATCTTACAAGCAAGAAATTGATAGTGATAAACTACTGAAATAGTAGAGTCACTTCAATTCTTGGATACAATAATTGGAGATGAACTACCAAATGGTAGAGTCACCATAAAACATGTATTACATTTTTGAGTGTCTTTGCCAGTATGAAGAACTACAAAAGCTAATCATTACCATTATTGCTGATCAACAGCAGATATTTAAGAAATCATTAGTGGCTTGTGATATCACATTGTTACAATCAATCAAGTTCTTAAACATATTGGGCATCCATGTCTCTAAAATATACTTATCAACTTATTGGTGCAAGCACAATATAAAAAAGAAAAAATATGATACCAAAAAATATAAATAAAGAAAACCAAAAAAGAAAACAGAAAAGAAAATGATAAAGGAAAAAAGAAAAAAGAAAAACAGAAAAGTGTAAATGTCGAAATTTTAAAAGGTGGTACCAAAAGGAGGGTCAGGTCTCGGTGGTCCCAGAAAGTGTAGAGGATAACAACTGATGGTGTGCATGTATGGTCAGAAGGGCACTAAAAAGGGATCAATTCGATGATGTTCTCAGCTTGCTTTCATCGTATTCTTGGCGCGTTCGAATCGCCCCATGAAGAGAACACCTTGGAACCATTTCCTGGTAGAAACCTCAATACGAAGGGCTAGGTCATAGAAATGGTTTGAAGTTGAATTCAACATTGATCCAGATTGGCAATAGTAAATCGAAGATCGCGTTTTTCCTTCTACTTCTATATTGTTTAAATTATATCATTGGTTGCTTGTTGGATAATGACAAATTGTGTTTATACTGTTCAATAAAAAATAGCTTTGTTTAACCTCATTCCTTATAAGATATTCTGTATTTATCCTTATTCTGGTAATAAAATAGGTTGTTTCTGTTGTTTTATTTCCCCCACATTGTGTTAAATTTCAGAATTAAGTGTTGTGCCAAAAGAAGGATGTTTCCAATTTAAGAAAGTTAAGTAGAATGAAATAATGTTTGATGCATGCATATCGTTGATTGAATAAGACAACCAGTTTACCCCCTGGTTTGTTTATTTGTTCAATCTTCGATATTTTTGGATATTGAAAATGCTCCTCATTAGGCGTCCCGTACTTCGTCTATTCAACTTTTGCCATCAGAGGGCGCTTCCAAATTATTTTTCGGAGATTTACTAAAATTTTTAATTTTTATTTGTAATAAGGATGCATTTTGAGCTTGAAACATCGGAAGTAATTCAAGCTGAAAACGTAAGCAATGAAATGAACTGGAATTGGAAATTTAAAGAAATTAAAGATGAATTAATTAAAGGTCAAAGTGTTCGTTTTTAAACTTATTAATTCAATTCATTGCATAGAATCTTCTCTTAATTAGGATGCTTTGCTGTCATTGATTTAATTTAGTATTGATATTTAATACAAAATTGTACATGACTCGCCATCTATAGATTTTGGAGTAACTTATTACTTGTACTTGAATGTTGACCGAACACCAAGTCCGAAAAAGATAGCAAACAATATGCAATGAACGTAAACAAAACGTGGTGCTGCTCTGATGGAAAGTGTTTGTTGTGTTAATTATGTGCAATTTTATTAATTGATTGAATTTTAGTGCATTTCACTATTATACAATTGTTTATAGGTAATCAGCAACAAATTGACGCGATTTCCGGATGGAATTTTGCACATCTGTAAACGGCATTGGAAAGTAGATTAAATTTCCAATAAAATGATATCTGAATCATTTTTAACGGAGCTCTATTTTCAAAGAAACAGCAGATACAAATTGATGATCAGAAACAGGAAAAGGGGCAATTAAATATAATCATTTTAGGTTGTGTTGACGACAATACCAATAGAATTTCCATATGGAATTTTGCAAATGTCTGAACACCAATCGAAAGTACATTAAAATACCTAAAAAATAAGGTCTGAATTATTCGGATTGGACTTCTGGATCCGAGTTAATACCTAAAGGATGATGTAATTGTGATGATAATGTCGTAATTGACGATAATTGCATTTGTCGAAGGAATTTTGTAAATCTGTAAACGGTGTTCGAAAATACATGAAATTGCCTATAAAGTAGTTTTTGAATCATTAAAATCGCACTTTTAGTTAGGAAACAAATAATAATCGTTTTATTCAGCATTGTTGAGTGAAGAACTTGTCGATCCTAAATAATTATTCACTGACCCATTTCCATTGAAATTGTTCGTGTGGATCCTTTCACATTATGCAAGAGAGTTTACCTATATAATTTCGAGCATCCGGGATCTGCAATTTATGACGTAATAAGACTTCTTCTGCACGCGACTTGAATCACTACCATTGGTTGAAGTCTTCACGCGGATGCAGCAACTTCTTGCGGATGGTCTTCGGCAAAAGAAGAAGGGTCCAAACATCTCTTCCAGGATATATCAGCGTGAGTAAATGCGGAAAACACGTTTTGCTCTTTCATACGTCTTTCCTCTAAGAAAGACTTGACCTATAAAGCAAGCAATTAGCAACTCAAGATAACCAGGAGTTTATGCCACTTAATCAAGATTTCATTTCATGTTTAGAAACGATTGAGTAAGAACTACAATTAATTAATCAATATATTAATTTATAATGTTGAATAATTTTTGAATTTGAGTGAAATTGAAATCCTGGTCGTTTTAATGATGAATTGATTAAATAATAATCAAATTCAATGAATCACCGAAACTTTCCCCTTTGTATAATTTTTTTGCACTATTATTTGATGCTATAATTAACCATGTTTATGTAGCTAATTACTGCAATAATATACGTTATATGGCTGGATGTATGTTTTGCACATCTTTTTTTGCAGGGCACGTGGTAATTTACCATCGTTACACGCTGTATAAACATATTTGATTCATAAAAGCGCGTCTCGCTTATTTGTATGCAATCGCATAAGAAAGAGCGCGCGTGGAGCGCAATTACGAAGAAGTAAAAGAAACGCGGCTACCATTGACGTCAATCGGACAGCATTCACGAGGCTGAAAACATCCAGCAAGACGTTGTAGAACCAGAAACGACATTCGAGCTGGTGGCCGCAGATAGATACACGAAAAAGATTTCAACGCTCTAATGTGGCATTAAGAAAGTACATGCACTTGAGCGCGCTCGGTTGTGGAAAGAAAATTATACAGTTAAATGCACTCTGCGGGCCGAAGGAAAAAATCGAAAGTGAAAGGAATGGACAAAGAGCAATCGCGCAGAAGCAGGCGGTGCAGGAGTGTGCAAAATGTGTGCAAAATGTATGCAAAATGCACGCAAATTGCATGCGAAATGAAATTTCCATTTGGTACCATCGACCGAGACAGTTTGATACTAAGCACTGAAAACAAACACAACTAATTGAACATGGAATATGGAATATGGAATATTTCTAACAATGTTCTATTAATAGTTGCTCGTTTGTTGCTTCTAATGCTCTGCAATAATATTTAAACAATCAATGTATAAGTACACCAAATGGTTCGTTTATGTTGGAAACGTAGTGGAATTTATAATAAGCAATCACAGATTGCAACAAATCTATTTTTAAACGCGCGCATCACCTGAAGCTTAACATCAAGCTTGATGCATCATTGGAATTTTCGATTATTGATCAATCTCAAACAATCACAGACCAATTAAATACTTCTTCCACTCATCAACACAAAGTCATCTTTAATTCATGACTAATCATTGGTAACAAGTATAATACATTAATCAAGAAATATTTCCAATATTTCAATCAATTATTAAAATTTGTTTATGCGTTGTTTATAAAATTGTACTTCAATGTACTTCATATATAGAGATAGTCAGCAATTTATAGTTTGAATCAGATATAGATATTTAGTCAAATTTATATAAATTATTTCAAATATTTTATTTTTTTTTTAAGATTATTTATGAACCAGTTATAATTATTCTAAGTTTAAATGAAAGTAAAGTAGCCTAAACTGAAATTTTATGACTGAAAATGCATCTATTCAAATACAGAAATTTTAACTTGTAAACTGAAACTAAATTGCGAAAGAAGTATTATTTAAGATTCCTGCATTTTGGATGGAGTTACTCAACTATGAACAACGTCAAAAATTTCCGGTACACTCAGTCTGGTATGCAACACTCATAATAATCATAATAACAGATTATAAACAACATCTGAAGAAATATCTCATAAAAAGATATGTAGCATTCAGACGAGTCGACTGGAGGAATGTCGGGCATAGCGCGCATGCTCACACTTCTTAAGTCTGATTTCATACGCGATGTTTATACGAGGCCACGACGGCCACTCCGCAATTGTGGTACCCATCAAACAACTATCTCTTCGGCCGTGGCTGAAACACCGTGGCTGAGGTGTCAGTCTACACTAGAGATTTCCTCTCAGAGAGAACCACAAAGCGACTTCACCACAGAACAGTATCCACTCTGTGACTTAAGTCAGTTCTGAGGACTACGTCAGGTGGTCACACACTCGAGGACTCTCCGTTCGCAGCATTGGCGAATGCTCCTTCGCCTCGGCTCATTCAAGTTGCTTGAGCAGTTCGCGCGCGCGCGTTTTGTCCACTCGCGCATCGAGCACAACGCCCGAAGTAGGTCTCATCGTCCGAGCGTGCGAGAAAGAAGGCATTTCAAGTCAGTCAGTCGTTGTGAGGCGATGTTCATTGCCAGAACGCGCTCAAGTTTTCCCATCGTTTGCAACGCAGAATAGAGAATGTGTTAACGCCTAATTCGCAGCAGCCCTAACTTATTGATTGCGCCCTTAAGTAAAGCAACTTGTGTGAGGATTACACGTCTTAAGCTAGCACAGTCGACGAATCGAGTAGTCCAAGATGGTTCTGCAGAACAGATGCGCGGAGACGGACGAATCGGTAAGTTCTGCTAATTTTGTCCAAGTAGTTGTTGCTTGCTGGTTTATAGCAAGACAAGTTTCCTGTCTTGTTGAAGACACATTTAGCCTTATGGCTTCGCTTCAAGTTGAGAATTTGAGGCGAAATTACGGTGAATTTTTTGCGTTATGTTGTTTACTCGAAAATTCTTGGTTCGATTAGTCAGGTGAAAGTGCTAACGCCGAATTTTTCTGCACGTATTTTTGCGTGTGTGGTGCAATCTGTTGGTTTGTGAGTCACTTGTTCATTATGAAACCAAGTTGAGCTCCTTTCATCCTTCGTTGATTGTGAGTAAAAAGGATAGTTGCTGTTTGTCTTGAGTTAACGGTATTCTGGCGAAATGTTGCGGCTAGCCACGAATCGCATCGTTTTTTCGACCACTCTTGAGTTTGTTGTACAATTTCATGCGATTTTAAAAGTAAAATCGACTATTCATTTAGTACACCATATCAAATGATGACCGTTGGTCGGCCATACTTGTTTTTGACTTTCTCTTTAGCGAGAATTGTTGCATATTGTAACGACAAACCACTGTGTTAATTGCCCGCATTAAATAATTATTTAATTACATTAAATTTTGATTTTCAAGGAGAAAATTGTTGTATTTAATGATGATTTATTAGTTGTTAAGTAACACACAACAAATGAAAATTATATATTTGTCTGGATTGGTGTTCAAGGTGATGCCAATATCTCAGCCGCATCTGGTTTTTCCAAAACTCACACACACAAAACGCGTGCTTTGTTTGTTTCCTACCTGCACGTCACACATAAAATACGAATGCATAAATTAATTACACCTATTATGCTTCATAAAATTCAAATCATAATCGAAGCGATCAAAATATTCCACCGAAGAAGTCAATTGGTGCTATCAAGATAAGGTGATCGATCATCGTGCAAAAAATTGTTTTGAATGTCACTCCTCATTTAAATTTCCAATCAGAAAAAAAACCAAACCAGCTTGCAAATCGTACACGACGATTCGATTAAATAGATCCATATTTAATCAGTCAATATTCCAAGCTTTTAATCATGAATGCCAGCGTCTAAACGTCGCGATCCAAAATGCGGAATTGATTTTGCTTCGGCCAACAATCGTGGCAGAAAGAACGGGCATTAAAATCACTCGCGTAGAATGGATGAACATCGAGCGCGTTCAAGGTAAACCAAACACAAAACCTTTTTTTGGGTACACGAAACCCACAAGACGCACCAACACATGCCGAAGATTATTTAACAATAAATCGAGTGAATGAATGAACGCGTGAGGGTATCACGCCAGTTGCCACCGTTTGTCAAACGAAGAGCACACTCCTCGAAATCGTTGCGAAATCAGTACGGGTACAACATTTAGTTCGTTCACATCATCACAGCAATGAGTGAGCTGATTGAGTGATGATGTTCAAGACTACTTGGTGATATCAAGCAGGAAATATTAGAAGAATTCTTGGTTTGGAATCGTAAATATGATCCAAGGTATTTTCAAGTAAGTTTCCACATTATTGAAATGCTTTACGTGATCTACTTTTTATTGTCCACGTTATCGGGCTGTGATTGAAGCATCAAAGTGATAATGTTTAATTAAATACGAAGCAGGGAAGTCAACAGGTCAGAGTGCGCAAAGAGATAAACTTCGGAGATATGCTGCTCGTGAAATCTCAACAAAATTCACGACTCATTTATTTTATAAACTTAATTCGTGTTTGTGTAAACTACGAAAAAACTCAGAGTGTATTTTATTGGTTTTTAACTGCTTGTACAAAGATTAAAAAATAATCGCTGGATGCATGGAAGCAGCGAGGAATGCTTTGACCATGACTAATCAACCAGCGATGATGACATAAGATTGCCAGGGTTTTCGAGCATCGTGTTAATCTATTCATTTTGGGAATTCTCTTTTCTACGAACGACCTCCGAAGTGACTTAAGTCATTTTTTCTTTGCAGATGCCTCAAATAGTTCCCTCAGCTGGGTTTACACCACCATGTGACTACAGCAACTTTGCAGACACATTCGACTTATCCTTGCTACCACCTCTATCCCCAAATTTGTACCACACTCCAACACAAGCAGTACCTAAATTGTACACGAGTTTCTACCCAGATTCGCCACAAGAACAGATTATTTCCGAGACACCTGACTTCCAGAAACTCCTCGACAAGACTCAACCTCAATCATCAAACGCATCGTTGTCGAATATTTACTTGGAAGTACCCTGCAGCAAGAACTACCATCCGAGTAGTCCTGTGGGAGCAATCTACTCTCCCCAATTGCTGTCACCCAACAGTGGTGCCTACTCCCCAGAGCTCTCTTTGTATGGTCAAGATTACTACTCAACAACGATCAAACAAGAGACTTATTTCGGAGGTGGTGCTAAAGACCCGAATGAGAATGTCTTCGAGATCCTGGGCAGCACCCTCATCGACAAGTCCCGCATAAAAGAGGAGAAGGATACTGCGGATATCTACAACAACCTGCTGCAGATCGGCGAACCAGCCGACCAATGCGTCGGCGAGGAGAAGAAAGACCACCAGCTTCTGCGCGAAGTGCTTAGAGACACCAGCTTCCAGAGAAAGTACAACATCAAGCCATTCGACTTTCCCGCATTCGACATGGACATCGTGAAGATGGAGAGCCGGCCGGACGAGTACGATGAGCTCGCCGGCGAGAACATCGAGCCGGTGTTGAATTTGGCCATCGAGCAAATGCGCAAGGACGTCAGCAAGACCTGCAGCACTCTGGCGATCTCACCCGGTACGTCTGCATGCAATCTAGCGCTTTGTTGCGAATATGCAAATGCGCATCGATTCCGATCGTAAATACGTGCCCTAGATTGCTAATTGCGCGCCAGCTCAATAACAGGCGTGCAAGAACTTAAGTCACTTAAGTCACTTTGTTGTTGTTTACGCATTTGCGCAATGAAATAGCACACGTAGCATACCTATTCAACCTTGATCTATAACTAATTGTGAGCAACATTGTTGGTTTTTGCAGATCCATCTCAGTGGTCGCAGGAAAACGTGCTCAGCTGGATAGAATTCACGGCTAGAGAATTCGATATCCCACAGCCAGCACCAGAACAGTGGGCCATCAATGGCGCCAGCCTCGTATGCCTCAACGAAGATGAGTTCGTGAGGCGTTCTCCTCAGGTAAATGTCACCTCATCCAACACATTGTTCTTTTTTTGCCTTGCCAACCGAAGCGAAAACATCAAAATCACTTATCATCCTTCTTTGTTTTGTCTAAGTATCCAAACATAAACTTGATAGATACTGAACCTTGATTGTAGATGTCTTAAGTCATCAACTTAGGTCAATCATATTTATACAAACAATAAGATAGCTTCTCATTTCTATCTCCGAGATCATGTGAATCATTCGTGGTAAACTTCGTTCTAAATTAATTGCAAATCATGATGCTACATACTTTTTCACTTCAAATCGCGACTTTAAAACCAATTTGGATCAATAAATTAATCACAATGTCTGTCTGGGTAAACAACTCGGATCGATGCGAAAATATTTGTCGATCATCGGGCAGCAATTTATTGACTGATATTGTAAACACGTCTGATTCAAATCGGCGATTTGAATCTCATCCATATTCCTTCAACGGTCTCCTTCGGTTCGATGGTACGCATGCAGATAATTGGTATGCTGCAGGCGAACGCATCGCGCGTATAATAGTCAAGTAGGTCGCAAAACAACGAAAGACTTTCACCGTAACAATTTGGCGCATTGTTCGAATGTGAAGTGCACTCTCTAGAACTCTTGCATACGCGATGACCAGCAGGCGCTCTTCATTCGGTTCTTCGCGGAATGCGATGCGAGGACGTTCGACGACATTGCCGGCAGCGATATTGGACATAAATTAATTTCGATTTTCGTTTTTGCACCCAGGGAGGCGCCATCCTGCACGCCCAGCTAGAGATCTGGAAGGCTGCGTACCTGCAGGACGACCTGGACATGAAATGGTATCCTGAAAACAGCTTGTCCAGTGGTGGCGACGTCACTGATGGTAAGCGACAAATCCAAATCCAGTTTATGATATGTGTGACCTTTTCTCTTGTTGCCAACACTTATTTATTGCGATAATTTATCACATTCGCGTTAAGTGTCATATTACATTCGTATCGGTTCAGAAACGAGCAGAGACTTCTGAAGCGACTACCTAAGTATAGCTTATTGTTAGTATTGCTGCTTATTTATTGTTTGAATAATAAATGACAAGCGTGCGCATAAAAAAAGAACCGGGCGTCCTTCGTTCGTGGCTATAATTTAATGCGTTGCCGTTTTTATTAGCGCTCAAGATTGTTAGATTCTGTGCATTCAGCGTGGATTATGCTCCAATCTACTCAGCTTCAACCGAGAAAAAACCGACAGAGAGATTGGAATTTCGTTCGTTAGTAAATCGTATTTTTCTAGGCGTGTCTTAGAAATTGCATAAACAATTGTATTCCATATTGTAATTAGTCGATGCTTGTGGCGCTTTTTACTACGAAAAACAATCAACCACATTCAGAATTCATTAACTAATCGACCAGGATTAATAGATCGATTAGTATTCACAATTAATTTTCCAAAGAAAATTTAATTTCCCGCATTGTTCAACCGGAATTTAATTTAAATGCAAATGAACTCATAGAACATTACCACAAATCAGACATCTTTGTGGTAATAGAAGCTTGTTGAACTGTTTCTAAGAAATTTCTTGATATTTTTAGATGAGGATGAGGAGATGACTTCCACAACTTCGACGGAAACGAAGTCACCGGAAAGCGCTCCCGCATCTTCCCCACGTCCCAGTGGTGGTTCCCACATCCACCTCTGGCAATTCCTCAAGGAATTACTCGCATCTCCACAAGTGCACGGTTCGTGCATTCGTTGGCTGGATCGCTCGAAGGGTGTCTTCAAAATTGAAGACTCTGTGAAGGTAGCTCGTCTTTGGGGTAAGCGAAAGAACCGACCCGCGATGAACTACGACAAGCTGAGTCGCTCCATCAGACAGTACTACAAAAAGGGCATCATGAAAAAGACAGAACGGTCTCAACGTCTTGTTTATCAATTCTGCCATCCGTACTGTTTGTAATCGTCGCGATTTGCTCACAGAAGTTCTGAAGGTTTGCGGTGTGGGGTAGTTGTAAGCAGACGCCTTGAAGTTATCAAGGAGTCAAGCTAGATTTTAAGGTCTTAGTTCTTTAAGCATGCAGCAGGGTAAACTGCTCGCGTCGACCAGTGAGGTCGTTGGCGGAAGGTAATTTCCGTCCATGTTTCGACAAGTTTAATTGCGATTGCATTCGAAAATGAGTTTTACCGATCTGCTATCATATGATGGTTTAGTTGGTGCTCGGGTCTTCAGAGATCCTTGAGCTCGACCGAGCTTCTTGCATGGCACTTCGGTGGATTTTGGTCCCATATATCTATGATATATCAATGTATGTAGGTTCTATGAACAAATGTATTTATTTAAACGTAAGGAGACTCATAGGAATTGGAATAATTGCATTAGGAGTTGCTGGTATATGTTTTTTGGGTTTTATTGGTTGTAGGGCAAACTAAATGCGACAGTGAAAACTAACAATGTGTAAATTGTAAAAAAACTAATGCAATTCTTCCGACAAATAAAATCTGGGCAGTTAGCACAGATATTATATTTTGAAAAAATGTAGCCTTAATATTTATAATGTTATAAGACATGACAAAATATTTAATTCATATTATGCAATATAAAATATGTGGAAATAATATTTCTTAAGTATAGATCATTTATCTCTTATATATGGCTTTAATTATTATATTTATTGTTGTATTTGCATATAATAGAAATTATTTATTAATACTCGATAGCAATAATATGTATGTATATTAAATATAATAATAATATAATTTTTTTTTGGAATTGTTCAGTTCTCAACAAAAACTTAAAATTGTTTTTAGAAATTTCATATTAAACTATTCAAAAGTTAACTCCATACAACGTAAAACATAATACAATGTGATTGTATGAAATTAACAAACAATACAACTGCAAATCAACATATTAAACATAAATTTTTGTTTCAAGTTTCGAGTTTGAAACTTCAGCATAAAACTTTCGATCACAACAAAGAAACGCGCGCAACTCAAACGCGCATCTAATCAATAACTAAATGTCATCTTTTAATCCACAAGTAAATGTATAAACAGTACATATCACATGGAATCAATCCTGAAATTTCGTTGAATAATTGTGATAAAACAAAATGAGTTTGGTAAAATCACCACGCAGCATGAAGAAGAAACGAGAAGATTACAAAGCTGAAATTGTTGCTGTCCATCGAGCAGCAAAACGTGAGATATCTTCAGATCGTGAAACATTCCGAACTGAAGGCTCTGAAGAAAGCTCAGGATCAAACAGGACGTACATCAAGGAAGACAATAATAAAAATGAAAATTATACTGTGCATAATACTCCAAGTCGAGATGTCAGCGTTGATGGAGATTCGCAAATCAATTCCAAAATTATCAGTCTCATCGAGGCGGAAATCAAAAGAGAATCAAAGCACACAACTTTTAGTGATTCACGGCCACAAAGTTTGAGTTTTTATGAAGAAGAGAAGATGCCTGAGGAATTATCAGGTAAATACAATTTTTGTTTATAAGGGAATTGGTTCAAAAAGATTGTTGATTGGTAGGGAATTTGGAATTGCTGAGTCCGGAAGAAAGAAGACATTATAAAAGTCGCAAACACTATTCCCACATGGATACAGATGAAAGGAACATGTACAACAGTATTCAAGACATCTATAACAGGGATAATGAAGATATGATGTCTTCGTCCTTGAAGAAGTCGAAATCAAGGAAGAAGAAACATGGCGGCGATGCTGAAATGGGTAAGGAATATTTAGCAAGAGGATTTCGAAATTGCAATGATTCTATTATGTTAGGAATGGGTGATAGTCGTGAAATGATGATACCGAAAGAAAAACGTAAGAGCAAGAAGAAGAAACATGAGTCGCCAATGTCAGGCAAGCGTAAGCATCGCAAACGAGAGGATGAATTTGATATGCGCAACAATGAAATAACGCTCGCATTAGAGGAATTACAAGATGACGTTTTTGAGAACAATACTGAAGAAGGACGTCATGAAAAGATAAAGAAGAGTCCAAGAAAGAGCGATAAAGTTTACGTTCAGAGAAAGAACAAATTTGAATTAACTACGCGTGAAAGGGATTTGAACACATTGGAAAGTCATCCAATTAGACAACAGTAAGTTATAACTAGATTTTAATGAAATTTTATTAATTACATGAAATGATGATTACAGATTTAAAGGAAATGCTTCACCTTTACATGCTGCAATAAATGCACAACGATATTGGCGCAAATTCACGAATTTTTGCCATGGATTGCTTGGAGGGCTTGGATTTGCACATGTAGTTTACATCAGTGCAAATCAATACACGACAGAAGTTACATCTCTAAAAAATTATGCACTGTATAGTGATATTTATGTTACATTATTTTATGTTTTGTGTGTTCTTTGTTTGGTCTCTGTTTTTGATAAGTATGACATTGCCAATGTGAGCATTGGGAACTTAAAAGAGTTCTTCAAGAATAGAAAGACCTCATTTGTCATCCTTCTGTATATTGTAACATTGGTCGTTCATTTGGCTTCAGCTCCAAGTGATGATCAAATTGCATTAATTGCTCATGACTTCAACAACAGCATGAATGTAAGTTACATGCAAAATCTATGACGTAAAGAATTTAAACTAACTTTTTTGTTTTAGATCACGACAAGAGATTTACAACTTTGGACTTCCCTGTCTTTTGCTCGAGGATTATTCGCATTTGTTGCATGGTTTTTCGTTTCATTAACATCACCGGAAGACTTCCTCTACACGCATTTAAAATCAATGGATACAAATGTGGTTCCGGTAAATTAAATTGTTGGCCAAATATAAAGTTATTCAAACAGCTCTAAATGTTTATTACAATATCTACAGAATGTTAATTACTGTTCTATATAACAATAATATATATTTTGGTTCATTAAACGTTAATATAATGGATTTAAATAATTTCTTAAAAAACTTACATTTATTCTGACAGTTTGAATTAGATAAACAAGTTTTCAGTTTCAGGATTTTTCTGTTTTCGTTTGCGTGTAATTTCAACAACGCGATGTAATTTGTGGTACAAAACAAACGCATATATAATTCCAAAAATTTGGATTACACATATTCCTAAACCAATCACGCACAAAATATTCAGGTGCATCTTCAAATGCTCTTCAACTCTATCCAAGCAACCCTAAAATATAGTCTTTTAAAATCAAGTGATAATTGGAAAATATGAAATTACCTCGTAGTATATATTTGATGGATGTGTTCGTCGACCACAATCTGGGGTATTTGATATGCAGCAGGAATCTGGGACTAGATTCAAATTGGAAAAACCATCCTGATGCCAGATGCTCATATTCCAATCTTCGTATTTGATTACACCGCAGCAATTGAACTGAAATCAATCAAGACGAAATTATCATTTTTGAAGTTTCTGCATCAAATCTTCCTTGAAAATGTTGAGTATATTTAATTGGTCATTCATAGAAAGTTAATTTGCTTTAAAGAGAGGGTGTATGAATTTTTTTACTTACTTCTTCCTGTAAGAAATCAACGGATTCTGTGACTGTATTGTCGATTCCATAATAATTTGCAAAGTTGTCGTTGAGAGTCATTTCGAGAACATTGTGAATTTGCTCTCTATATACATATGATATTACTCCAACGGTTGCTTCAGTTATAAATATTAATAATAATACATAAATATACTAAAACAATAAAGTTAGAAGAAATGAAGACAACTTAATTTGGTTTACTTACAATCACAAGAAGTGCGCGTCTTTCTTTGGCAACTGCAAAAAATCCTAGTAAACTAATAATAATAACTAATGCGCCAGCTACTAGTAATAAATAAACTAAAGTTGGATAAGTTATCGAAGTTAGCAAGGAAACATATTGATGTCTGTCGAGAAGAGTCCATATTGAAACCCCGAGTACAAGACCTCCCACAATCTGCAATTTGATATCCGTTAACGCACTCACGAAGAAATTTAAACATCGTTATAACTCACCAGCAAGACGAAATTGTAAACAAACAAAACCCACTTCACAAATGTGACACTGCAGCATCCATCCTCTCTTCGATTGCGTCTGGCCATAGTTGAATCCCTCGCAAATCCTCTACATTATGCAAATGAATCTGCAACAGGAAACAAAAAGTTCAAGTAGCCGCTCGCCTATTCGCAATGTTTGCCGAAGAAGCCGCACATTTGGTGAACGTATGCGCGCATAATTCTGATACTGTTACGTACTTTAGCGCGCGTGTTTGCTAGCAGTCAACCGACTTATCTACCTGGTCGTTACGCTGGCACTGGCTCAACATTCAGCATTATAATAGTGGAATAATAGTCCTGTTATATGGGTCATGTTATACGAACATGTATGCGCTCTATTCATTTGTACACCGGCACCAGCGAACTGTACAAAGTTCCGAACGAAAAATGTAGGAAGGTGGAAATTCGCGTGGGCTCCCACATCCCATGCATCGCGCGCACTTGACGCATGCAACTCTTCAGACTTGTTTTCGAATTTGTTCTTTTATGGTGTTCATTAGATGCGAAGCATCTGCGCTCGTCAGCGAGTCGCGCACTGATACAAGACTATTATTGAAACGTTTCATTCAAGAGTTCAGAACGCAGCAATGAACTTGTTGTTACTTGGCGACAAAAGAGCGGCGAATTTTGAGTGTTGTTGACTCAACTTATCGGCTAAACTCATAAAAGATAAAAAATTATTTTTGGATGAACTTCAGAGGGGACAATAATTGGGTGCCAATTTCGAGTAATTGAAATTTTAGTAATGTTACACATTTAATATATAGAATATACCGGGTATAAATAACATAAAATGATATAATCAATTAATACATCGTAAAATATAATCAATTAATAATGATGATACCACGAAATCATACGGAAACCATCATAAAATACAAGGAATACTTGAGAGCACATTTCATGTGTTCTGATAACAAGATTGTTTCATAAATTTGCATCATTGAATGTTTTGTACATTTATAATGTGATTCGGTTAAAATTCACTTCCAGATTGCTTCAAATCTCAGCCTAGTATAGATAATACATATTTGCTAACATCCGTCTATGACATCTATGATAGATTGTACGCTTGAAATACAATTAATTAATTCACATGAAAAATGTACCGTGCAAAAGTGTTGCCGTAAAATTTTCAAAAACATTACCTACTTTCAGTCTCGATAAGTCTTTGCCAAGATTCGTATTACACCTGTTTCAGCTTCTCTTATCAGCATTCTTATCGCTTCTAATGTTCCTCCCAAAATTACATTCATACAGACTAAAGTAGTTCCCTAAATATATACAAAAATATATGTTGTATGCTTCAATTTCCACATGGTAAATATTTGCCTTTGTCTTAACATATTTATGTAGAATGTAATCACATTGTATTCCTTTTTGGTAATATTGCACTTTGTTCTTAAAATGGTCATATAAGAAATGAATTCATATTTAACCTGTTTGTAAACTAACAGTGATATTTGATAAAATGAGCAGAAGTTCCTATATGAACTAAAAGATGCTTGTAAAATCTCGATTTAGCTGAATATATCAGACCTCAGAATATGTAGATCTACAATAAAATCTCAATGGGAAATAGAACAAAGTGCAGCGGGTTAAAATAGCATCCCTTAAAACTAAAAACTAGCCATTCGTTTTTGAAGCAGAGATGTGAAGATCGAAGCGGGCAAGCGGCTGAAGAAAACGACTAGCAATTGCTGCGAAACGCATCCAACACCATCTGCAGACGATTGGCCACCCGTTGGTGGAACTCGATTTGTTCCTGGACAAAATGCATCATGCTGTCTCGCAGTTGATAGTCGCGTTCATCTTTGAAATGTTTGAGCTCGGCGAGCGTGATGTACGTGAAGACATCGCTGCGCTCCTTGACGTCGTTTGCTGTCTGCCCGTTCATCGACTTCTCGATCTCTTTGCGCTTCGTTTGTGCAGCCTTGCACGTATTGAAAATGCCTTGGAATGATGTGGTAATACCTTTGTACAAGTACAGCTTGTCGCCCAGCTTGTCCCAATCTCTAGCTGGCTGCTCATCGAAATAGGAGCCAATCTCTAGATATGCGGTCCCCATTAATTTGATATTCTTGGAGAGCGCACAGGGAATTGCTTTTGCATCGTATTCAATTGCTGAGCCTAAGGAATAGAATGTGTTGCCAATTTTCTGATATTCTTTAGAATATAAACATTTAAACTTTTTGCTTTGATCTACAATCAATGACAACGTGTTCTTCAAATTTCCGTCCATGTTGGTGATGAATGGTACTTTTGTGCTCTCCAATTGATCATAAACTGAGGGTAACAAAGTTTTGCCTGGTGCCACAATGCACATTGCAAAATTTGCACCAACAAGTTCATCCTTTTCTGCAGTACGTTTTCCCTGCTTCCATAATTTTTCATCGGTGCAAGTGAGAAAATGCTGCCACACATCGCATTGTGATAGCACTGGATGACGACAAACATAATCAATGAACTCGCTCAATTGGCATCGTCGACGTTCAATGAAACCCTCCTCGTATCGGCCCGAGATTTGTTTATCAGGCAGAGGAGGAATAGCAAGCAAAATAAACTTTTCTGTTAATCTCTCATGTAGCCAATCAAAGTGTTTATATCGACGTGAAACCTGAATGTTTGTCGAGCTTGGCGTTAGTTGATAGGCAATAAAACTCTTCAATCCTTTCAGTTTTGATTCCTTTTTGGGGCTGGTGATTTGCACAGACTGCACCTCACCAATTTGAGGCCATTGGAACATGTTATCTCCAAAGTTTTCAATGTAGATCTTTGACTTATCATGTACATTGACTTTTATATTGCCTAGTAGATAGTTTTCACCTCCATTTTTGACAAAGGGACTGAATCGATTGAGGCTCTTCTTTGATACTGTACCCTTATGATCAAAGTTTGGATCCATTGTGGTAAAATCTGGTGCTTGGTTGAAATTTTCATTAGTATAAATGGGGTCATTTGTTTGTTGATGAGAGAGTTCAGCAGGAGCAACCTCAGAGTATGTGTCATCATCCCAATCATCATCCCAGTCTTGGTTCTGATTGGAATTTTGCTCCACTGGTGGTGGAGGTGGTGCTCCCCATTGCTGAACTGGTGATATTTTACTTGTTGTATCCTGCATCTTCTCCACATAAGCTTCAGGAATCAAACCCACCTTTCCAAAGGCATTTCGACCTTCCCACCAGCCTTCATATACATCCGTTCTTGTTATTGTGATGATATCACCAGCCTGCATATCAATCTCAGCCGTGTTCGGTTCGCCTTGGAAGTCGTAGAGTGCCCGTGCTTGAAACATGTTGATTTCTTTCAGATTTACTTGTGTTTTTCCACTTTTTTAGGCGAGTTTCGTAATAACCTTAAATGAAGTTTTGCCACTGAGCTTAAATTCATATCTACGAAATAGAATACAACTCACCGATAAATACAATTGCGCAATTAGCGATCACACTGCTTATCAACATGTATCTGCCTTTTATTTGTAATTTTTCTGACTCATTAATAAACGAGTTGTGTATTTATCAGCTGGAGGAGATGAAATAAAACGTACTTAATTTCATCGATGACAAAGAATTGATCACGTCAGATCCAGAGAGTTGAGTATCTTATTTCTCTACGAGAGGGCGTATGCGTGTCGATTTCACGCAAAAATTATCAAAAGTTTGCAAGTTTAAAGTTTTATTTTAAAGTCATAGGTCAGACGCTAATCTGAAATGAAAATCATAATATGCTTCATTACTAATCGTAGGTCCATCATTGGATATTGATTAGAATTTGAATAAAGTAATTTGTTTACATGAAATCTAAAATTGCAAGTAACTCATTTGCAAAACAACTTGAACAAAGTACATTGAACAAAATTGCAAAACAACAGCACAGTTGAATGTAAATATTGCTCCAAAGCCTAAACAAGAAAGTTATTTTAGAAATTCGAGTAAAAGAGCACTTGAAATGCAATGATTCTAATTAGCAATTTGTTACTTAATAATATTGCAAACAAATGCGTTAAAGTTATGCCTAACATGTCAATAAAATCTGAGGAACCTAGTAAGGATTTCTATTTGCGTTCGTTACGATTGAGCAGACTTCATGCACTTAAGTAAACATGGAGAGCGCGTTGAAAACATTCTTGTAATGCAGAAATTCGCGAATTGCAATTGTGGGCGGCAGGAGAAGCACATAAAACAACGTTCTTACAATCGTATTTTTAAACGTTCAATAGCTGTGCCATATCACATTACATACGCCATACGCGCTTTGGTGCGCTTACCAGAAAGAAATTTGATTTGCAAACACAAATCGATGATAGCAATGTCAACCTGTGCAATTTTACACAATAGTTCATTGTAATTCATTGGTCAATGTCTTCCCCATCCAGCAATTACAATTACATGCAGTGCATCATCGTAACGATTAATAACTGTGTGATCCGCTCATGTGTTTAATTAATGTACAAAGTTTTAAAATAGTATTTGTGACCTTCGATTGATTCACTTACAACCGGAACAATCAAACAACGCGTCGTTTCAATATTGGTTCACGATGTAGATAAACAAAACGAATTGAAGTGTCCTGTGAAAATTTTTGTGTCTGAGGAAGTATGAAAAAAAATGAAAAATGGTATAAATGATATAAGAACTTTGTTGCACTGCATGCACTCATTGTTGTTGAATGATCAATGAGAGCACAAAACGAGGGCTTAATTGAATATGTCCACGATGTAGTGCATAAATAGATGAACATTGAGTGCAAATCAGGAAATTCAATAAACTTTGATCCAATAAGCGCACTGTTGAATAACAACGTTTCGAAATCATGAGGTTATCGCGAACAGTTAAGATTTGTGATTTGCTTATAATTATAAAAATTAATATATACAAATATTTAATTCAAGGTTGCCTCTGACGTTCTCACTATTCGCGCAATTGAGGTCTCACTGAGCAACGACGCACAAAATAGTTGTTACTCCAAATTGCATGAAAGTTTAAGGTGTATTGTGTCGCTCGCAATTTTTACCGGTGCGCAAATTATAATCGCATTGTTTTTGTTGACGATTACAACGAATTGTAGGTATGTAGTGGAAATCGTACGTACCGTTCGATTGTGAGATGATGTTGTCATACAACCTTGCTGCTGGTTGATCAATTTTAAAACGGTTGGTTTACCTTCGATCGCGTCACCTACGACTTAAAACGTTAAGCGCACTGCACGCCAAAACCAAATGCGAAAAACGCCAGGCTGCTTGACGATGGCCGGCACTGTTTTGTTGAATGGTTTGGTTGAAATGTTTGCACAGTGCTGGATTCGTTCGGAATATTCCTCTGGCATCGTATTCGGCATTGCTAAGCACATTCAGAATTGGCATTCATTGGCATGAATCATGGGTCGACACTGTTCGCGAATAGGTAGCAGAAAATAAGCGAATGACGTGCGATTAGAGCCAATCCTGTCTCGGTTCCAAAGATTGCAGAGTCGTGACAAACTATCATTCCGTTTGGTATTAAAAAAGCTTTCTGCTCATTGTAGTAATCAATTATGGGACATCCATTTCGCATTGGGCAATTAAAAGTGAAGGAGTTTATTGCCCATACGTGACAATTTTATTGTTTCGTTTATTTTCCCATTAGTTTATTCAAGTTTGTTTGGTGCAGATCGTTTTTAGTGATGAGTGATGAGAAATATTTCATTTGGTTGTTATTGGTTTGAAGATTTGAGTGTATACATGAAATAGATGAAGTATTTGAAATGTTTATAGAACAAACTTTGCTGATCTTTAAATTATATAACTTTTGTAGTTTTCTTGAAATCTTGTAGGAAAGATGTGAACTATTTGAGAATTAAACAAAGTTAGTCTCAAAATTTCTAAACTTTTTCTGGATATTTGTTGAAGCTTTAAGATGGGCTTAAAATCATTTCAGAACCCAAAGACATGTTTCTGAAACTACATTTCAATATTTCTACCTTGTTGGAGATTCTTTAAGTTTGAAAGTGACCCAAACTAATTTCCAGATTCTTGTAGGAGTCTAAAAATATTGAGGATCTATTTGTAATATTTAAGATGATTTCAGATTTTCTGAAAATGCTTTAAACTTCTGAAAACTTCTTGAAATTTTCAGTTGAGATTGAATACATTTTAGAATTCAAAGAAACGACCTCAAAACTTTTTTTAAAAAACGACTATATTTTAGTTAATTTTAAATTTCTTCACTCTCATTTCTCACTTTCAACTTTAAAATACTATTTTATTTTGTTGCTGATTGTGAGTGAAATTTGAGAATATTTTACTTGGCAATCACATAAATATTCAATGGGGAAAATTGTGCTAGTTTTTAAATTATATCTAACTTATGTTTTTACAGATGTCTTGGAAAGATGTGAGATCTTAAAGAATTATGCAAACTTATTGTTGTTGAATCTAACTTTCTAAACTCTCATTTACCTAAGAATTACTTTTTTTGTTGCCATTGGATTTGTCAGCGTTAAAATACTAGTTTTATTCTTACTCATTGTCAGTAAATTTTGAAAATATTTTACTTGGAAAACTTTTTAGAATCGATTTTCTGGTTATATCACTTCAAGTGGGCGAAAACAATAATTTAACAGATAATCGTATTTTTAAAACTAAAAAGGTTGCCTGATTATTTCTGTACTGATATTTATTTCAGTTAATTGGAAAAATAAATTTCGATGATATTTATAGAAATAAGTGGCACGTTGAACTTTTAAATCTAAACATAAATAGAAATTTATCAGAAGCATTGTTTGCTTGCATATCTTACTACTGAAATGTTAATTATTATTTATCATCATATCCAGAGTAAAAATAAAATAAAACTTAATAGCAAACTTTAATTATAATACCACACAAAACCTTACACTATAAACTTTGGCATTTTACTAAATTATACCTAAATATTATTGGTTCAAACTTAAGTTATAGTTATAGTCTTATAACTCTTAAAAAACAAACATTTCAATAAATACTTGGTAATTTAAATGGTAAAACTCTTAATTTACTTAATTAAAGAATGATTATAATAAATAGCCTACAATTAAATCGTAGTCGTTTGTCTTCGTCATCAATCATCAACATTTCAAGATGCTGGAGCTAAAATTAAGAGTGTAATGATTACTTTTTTATTTATTTCTTAAATTGTAGTACCTTCAGCTGGTGGAGCTTCTGCTGGAGGAGCTTCTGCAGGTGGAGCTTCTGCAGGAGGTGCTTCCGGTGCTACTTAAATATTTACAATCATTAGATCAAGAATTTAAATTGTAATTTGAAATTTTGACTTGAGGTCTAACCTGCAGCTGGTGTTTCAGCTGGAGGAGCATCTCCTGCTGGAGGTGCTGCTGCTGGAGCCGCTTCTCCTTCAGCTGGAGCTGCTGCTGGAGGTGCTGCTCCTGGTGAATAAATGGTACGAATAATACTTCTTCATCATTTCATTTTAATAAAAAAATTGTTGTTACCTTCTGCAGGTGCTGCAGCTGGAGTTCCCTCAGCTGGTGCTGGTGGAGCACCTTCAGCTGGTGCTAAACCAAATCAAAAAATGTAATTTCCACTCAGAGAAAGTTTGATATCAAATAAGAAAGTACCTGCTCCTTCGGCTGGAGGTGCAGCTCCTTCAGCTGGTGGAGCTGCTCCTTCGGCGGGTGCTGGAGCTCCTTCTGCTGGTGGAGCACCTTCTGCAGGCGGGGCACCTTCCGCTGGTGGTGCACCTTCCGCAGGAGGTGCTCCTTCGGCTGGTGGAGCGCCTTCTGCAGGTGGTGCACCTTCTGCAGGTGGAGCACCTTCTGCAGCTGGGGCGCCTTCAGCTGGAGGTGCTCCTTCAGCTGGTGGTGCTCCTTCGACTGGTGGTGCTCCTTCTGCAGGTGGGGCACCTTCTGCAGGTGGTGCGCCTTCAGCAGGTGGTGCGCCTTCAGCTGGGGGTGCTCCTTCGGCTGGTGGTGCTCCTTCAGCAGGCGGGGCGCCTTCAGCTGGAGGTGCTCCTTCAGCTGGTGCTGCTGGAGCACCTTCAGCTGGTGGAGTTGCTGCAGCTTCTGCTGGGGGTGCTTCTGCTGGAGGTGCTGCTTCAGCTGGTGGTGGTGGTGGTGGTTCTTCTTCTCCTTCCTTAATTTTTCAATGTAACAATCAATGAGATGATTGACTTACATGGACGTTTATAACAAATCCAGACAACAGAAAGTACCACAAACATTATTACCAAACATTTTTATAACACTGCGGGATTTGGAGGATAACAAAGAAATACACCAAACAATTTTTGTAATAAATATCAATAATTATACATAAGGTTTATTCACATACAGACAAGACTTTGAACATAATATTAATAATGGGGACAAAGACAACTGTGATGTAATTGGATGTGTTGTTTTTAAAAGAATATAGTTATAATTTGTCCTATATATGTATAAATTCCATTACGTGATGATCCATCTTCGTATTCCTCGACAGTAATTGCTCTTGTTTCGTTGCTGAGGTTATATGCATAATCAGTGTCATTGTTGGTATTTTTGACACTAAGATGGTAACGACAGACTTGACAAAACGACAATGAAGACAAACTCTGCATGTTGGCGACAACAAAACGAACAAAAACATTGATGGAAACGAATCGGACATCACTGACGAATGGTGGATGCTCATGCTTCGGTCTCAGCCTCATCGTGATGTACCTTTTTGTCTTCCTTCTTCTGGGACCATTCCGGCTTTTTCTGCAAACACATCCAACTCGATTAGCATCCCATCTCAGACACATGTGTCACACATCACAAATTGGGGGCCAAGGGGAGAAGCAATTGCAGAAATCATGTGACAAAATGTGAGAGTGTTGATCTATATGTTGGGGGCTGGTGCAATTGCAAATCAAGTGGTGCAATCATTGTGTGGCAAAGATCTAATCAATCAAATGTGGGGGCTGTGCATGTGTGCTGATATCAAAGCGATTGGATTATTAATAAGCGGTCATTCGATTTGTCGCTGACTTGCTGGTACACAAAAGGGCCATTCAGCTCACCTTCTCATGTTTGGGCATTTTCGATAACCATTATAGAGAAAAAATTATTTTGAAATTTTGAAAACTGATCGAATAATCATTGGGACAACTTGAGCATAAAAATGTCTTGAGACTTCTGTAAAAATTTGAATCGCTGGATTTGATGACTTCGAGTTGACTCTTCTTGCACGAATTTGCTGGCTCAAGTCAAAGTGTCACGTGCTTATAACTTCTTTTATTTAATATACATAATATATATATTAAGTAAAATACATTTGCTTTTTTAGTGTGAACATCCAAAACGTAAATGTATGTGAAATGTAAGTGAAAAGTACACGTAGTTTAGGTTTAAATAAGAATTGTCTCGACGCTTGTTAGAGAAATGTGTGTTGCTTGTGCAGAATTGACGTTGTTTGGTCTTGGTGTTGTTGTTGTTACTTGTTGGTCATGGGTTTTGTTCTTAGATCAATCGATTCGTGAGATTTCTTTATCAACTCGATAACAACGTATTATTTTTGTGAGGTCTAACTTTACTTCTTCTGTGTCTGCCATTCGGCCTTATCTGCCTTCTTTGTCTGCGAAAACAAATAGTTAAGCTGAAGATTGTCTAAATGCCATCATCATTATTGAAATAATTTTTGCAATAACCAGAAGCTTTTAAATGAAAAAAAACCTGGGACAAATCATTTGATTTTGAAAAATCGAGAAATTGCGTGGAAAAATTGGCAGTTTGAGTTGTCTTTTCAAAAACATTCGAAAATTAAAGATTCATTCTACTAAGGCCAATGTAATTAAAACTTTGGATATTTGAAAACACAAACAAAAAGATTGCTGAAAATATTTGTGTAAAAACATACAAAAATTTGCAAAAATATTGTATTCTAAAAAAAACGATATGATTTGAAAATGGGAGCTTACCTCCTTGTCTTCTTCTTCAAGGGTGAATTCCTTCTTCTTGACAACCTTGAGTTGATTACGGAAGTTGAATTCAGCAGCCTTCTTTTGGAGCTTGGCGAATTTGTTTTCGTACTTGGAGACCTTCTTCAAGGCTGGCTTAACGCTATCAAAAATCAACCAAAATTAATACCAGAAAAAAATTTCAATGAAGTAACTTACAATTTGCCTCTGAGGTCGTTAACTTGGCTGTTCAAGTCAGCGATCTAAAAAACACGCCCAAAGCAAAATTAGTTTCCTGGCCACGAAAAGTCTTCAGTGGGAAATTACAAGTTTCCATCCAGATTTGAATTTATTTATTGGATTTCATTGGTGACCACTTGTAATTTCTAGACAACTTTACGAAGAACATTTAAACATTGCCACTTGAACTGTGCTGACGTATTGTTATTCACAAGATTCGTAAAGTTGCCTGCGTATTAATGCCACTTTCAAGTGATTCTACTTAAGGACTAAATGTTTAGTGCACTCAAATATTGCATGCCACATGCGACATGCTTCCATGCAGAATTATCAAGCGGCATGCAAATTGAAAATGATTAGTCGTCGAAACTAAAATCGTGTGATTTAGATCGGAACCAAAGAGAAAAAACGAAGGAAACAAAAAGATGTGATGTTCTAATTGAAAATGCAGTTAAACGAAAACAAAAAAAAACTCTCATTGGAGAGTCGATTTATCAAAATGTGTTTAAAAAATGAGTATTTATTTAAAATTCATTAAGTATCATTAAAATCTAAGGTGGGCGTTTCGTAAAGAAAAAGTTTAAAAATTAGAATTTCTAAAGAGTGAACGTTAATTGTTGAAGAAAAACATGAGGGAAAAACGTGAGGTGCCATATTTCAAAAAGTCCATGACAAAGAGAAAGGATTCACAAAAATATTTACATTTTCATGAGCTTTGTCGTACTTTTCTTATAGTTTTTTGGTTGCTTATTTTTGGTTTTGTTTAGTTTGCCGTCTCTGGTCAAAAAATGCAGTTTGACGCACAAAAAATTGTTCTGGGCTGGTCTTGTTCAGCTGTCGTTCGACGCACAAAAACTTTTATTGCGTTTCGCACCGGAATCTAGTGCGCTTCTTGCGAATATCAACTAGATGTAATAAGAGCAGTTTAAGAGAGAAGAGATAGAGAGAAAGAGGTAAAAGAATAAAAATGTGAGTCAAAATTGATGGATAGTGGAAAATTGCTTTCACTACGTAATTGCGTTTGTAAAGCAGTTTGCTCATTGAGTCGGTTCGATCTTGTTGTTTGTCTGGTATTTTTTTTTGTTCTGGCGATAGTATACAACAAACAATACACTTAACAATTAAACTAAACATAAGTGGACAAAATACGGAAGTGGGAGGATGACACAATCAGAGGGATGAGATTGAGAGAACGTTGCCAAAAATAATTGCTGCAACGATTTGCGGTGTTTGCGCTTTAGATTGTACTAGTTTCGATTTCCAGCATGGCACTTCAATTTCAATTTGCTCCAAATTTCAAATTTCATCTGGCTTATATTTTGGAATGTTTTTGAAACGAAACGAAACAAAAGAAAACAAAAGATACTAAGAAACTGTATTCCCTTCTTAAAAATAGATTCTTCGAGTTGATGAATTTATGGGGACTTCATTTTAACTTTATCTGAGATTTTCTTTAAGGCGATTTTTGAATGTATTTTATTTTGATTCTTTGGTGATTTGGAACGAAAAGTTTCGATATAAACTAATGCAAATAAAAATGAACAAATAAAAATAACGAAATAAAGTTAAAATAATTGAAAGAAAGAAATAATAACTGAGATTTATTTATTTACCATGAAGAGCCATACCGTTTCGTAAATCAAAAGCAAAAAAATACGTTTCAAAAAAAGAGCGCTCAAAAATTGGTCTGTGTCCAAAAAAGTCGAGACATCGAATTTCGTTTAGTGGGAAATCAGATTTTAGACAGAAAGTGGGATCATCACATTTACTCTAAAATTATATCATCAACCATTTAGTCATATGCAACGTATTTTCAAATTGACAAACTAAAATGGAATTGAAATGGGGGTGGACGGATCGTTATTGCGTCAAAAAAAATATCGATCAATGAGAACATCGTTAAAAATCATCATCAAGAATCATTGCCATTTTACATGTCTGACTGCCCTGGTAAATAAATAAATTCGAAACAAAATATACTTGTGTGTATATTGTGATGTGTAGAGGCAAGCTTCAAAAATTCAATTTCGGATGTCTTGTTATCAACCAAAACCCAAAAAAAATAAAAATGAAAAAAGAAGGTAAAAACTGAAAGATCTCACAAGTCGAAAGAATTTCGTGATTGTGATGTCAAATAAAAATGAGCCCCCGATGCTAAGAGGGGTTTGGTTTGTTGTAAATCGCTTGAAAATTATTATGTACAAATCCAATTTAAAAATAGAAAGAAAAAATCCAACAAAATTGATCAAAAACAAATTGGGAAACAAAAATATGAAAATATGAATTTGTTTCTTTCGATTTCACGATCACATCTTTGGATGAGCTTTTGGATATTTGGAAAAAAAGCTTGCCATACCATTTCTAGACATTCTATTCTTCGGTATAGATCGTGTGCTATAATTGCAACCGGTCAAAATAAATTTAGAAACTTGTGTAATTCGTTGGCTGGATGCCAAAAATTTACACATTCGACTAATTTTAGATCCAGCTTGTAATCGTATTTCAAGTTACACAAAGTATTTGTTGAGTAAATTGTCTACGAATGCTACAGTAAGCTTTGAACAAAATTTTTTGAAAAAATAATTAGATTTACTGCCAATTAATCCATTGAAATGCAAAAGAAACAAGCGTTTATGGTGTTGTTGTTAAATTGTAACAACGGTCCACTCAAGATTCAAATAACAGAAATTAAAATAACAGAACTGAACATAACTTAAAAAAAGTCATAAACATAAAATTAACCAAAAGTCAAGAAAAATGAACCCAAAACTAATTAATAATTATTCATGATTATTAAAAAAATGGTTTGGTATAAACAAATTAGGTATCTTGGAAAATACGCATTAATTATTTGATTATGTACCTCCCAATCTCTTTTTCGGACTTCGCGTTCCAAATCCCACTTCTGTTCCTCACAAATATACATGCGGTCATAATATTCTTTGCAAATCTTCTTAAGTCTGTCTATAAATCAGATACAACCGGTCAATATGCATGACATTTTGCAAGAAATGTGATAAGAGGGGGGGCTGCATTTCTGATTCATCGATCAATCAATGATCTATCGATCGATTACACATCTAGAGACATAGAAATATAACGGAGGCATTTCGACATCAGCGATCGAAATGCAGGAATGGTGTGACTTCACAAAGAAAGCTAATGCTTGTAATTGATCAACAAAAACTACGATTTTGCCTTGGAACATGTTTCGTTTCGTTTGTTTCTGGCAAATGATGAAACCAAAATGTGGGGGGACACAGAGAATGATCGATCGATCCGAGCCGTTCAGCGGAGGATCGAGCGCATGTGCAAAAAAAATTTGAAACTATTTGATGGGCGCCATTGATGATCGATATCCCGCATTCATTGATTTCGGCATCTGCGAATCGTCTGAGGTGTGCTGCATGTCGATTTTAGTTATTTGCATAGTTTGTACAATATTATTCAAAGCCATACTCTCGTCAACCGCCTGCAAACTAATAAGTTCTCTAACAACCGAGCGCTCGAGATGCGTCGCAGTCAAAAAATCATTGCCAACTCGGTATTATTCATTGTATAGTACAGTATGCACAAAACGAATTGATTAGATGATCAAAAGACAAAATTGGGGCGTTTTGTGTGTTCGTGTGCGCGCGATCAACCAGCTTCGTTCATCGAGTGTGCAAGAGTCAGAAAAGGATACGTCCAACTGAAGAGAGAAATCAAAGAAATCAAAGAAAACTCGCTGCCATCGAATGAACATAATCAATAATCAAATCAATAATTAGCTCAACTAGTGTGAAAATCATTCCAAAATAGTTCAAAAAAGACAGGCAAAGATTAGAGAGTAAAACGATAATTTTGTCAACTGAGAAACAACAGTGAAAACTCACTAGAACGTAAAAGAAACCAAAAAGTAGTAAAACAAAGAAAGAGAAATCATAAAAAATCATAACAGATAAGAAGAAAGAGTAAACCAAAATTCGTTTGTTGGTTGGTTTGTTTGTTTGGTTGGTTGTTTGTTGTTTTTTTGGATAGTATTTTAAAAAAATATTGCAATAATTATTATAAAAAATAGTATCAACATCATTCATTGCTAGATTAAATGATTGTAGTAGTAGTTTGTAGTTAAGTACCTCGAAAGCTTTACACTTTTCAATCCACTCTAGGTCAAATTTATCCGCTTCAAGCCCTTTAATTCTGTTGTGATATGTCTGACATATAGTTTGTAGTTCGGCTAGAAGAAACAACAAGACAAACGATTGACAGCAATTTCGGCATCAGAAATGGGTGACACACATTAATTAAGTGCTAGCAGCTAGCACACGTTTCGTCTTACTCACTACGCACTAATTGCAGCTAATTGCGTTCGTTCGATTTTGTGGCGACTCGTGACAGTTGAACAAACTTATTTCAGAATCACATCTAACGCATTTGACGGCACTTCGCGATCAAAAATCCAAAAAAAAAACGACAAAAAAAGATGATGAGAGAAAAATGTGAAAAATTAGGAAAACTGTTTAGATCAGCTCAGCCAATTCATTGTTGATGCGTTTTGGTTGGTTGGAGTTTTAGTTCTTGTGAAACAAAAATATATGGTGTTTATGGTGCATATCAAAGCTTGGTTCTACACGTTCAATTATGATACAAAAAAAAACTGGAACACGAAAATTAACACGTGGTGCGAATTGCCAAATTCGGTGCGTTATCAGATCGGATCAGTTTCGCAAAAGGTGCGCTTCTATGTGGGCTCGTCTACCTCGGCAACGCACAGCGATTCTCGAAGATGTTTCGAAAAATGTGTCTGCATGTTGCCTCAGTATTCGATGCGTTGGCCTGCTTTTTTGTTTCTGCGAAGGCGGCATTCATGCGCTTGTAATAATTGATTATGGATTGTATTATTAGCGGCCGCGCTGTCTGCTTGAGGTGCACTGATTTGTGTGAGGCGCTAAGAAGTTCAATTTCAGAGATTTGAGAAGTAAGAGAGCGTGCGATAGGGCGCATCTAACCTGAAAGTCTCGGTTTTCGACCTCCTTCTCAAGATCGTACTTGGAATTTTCCAAATCGCATATGCGCTTGTAATACGTTTGGCAATATTGCTTTAAGTTACCTAGAAAAATCAAATTGTACAGGTGGTTTCAGGTGTGTGCGTGTTCGTAGCGTTGCGCAATGGGGCGAGAGAAATCTTCGAGAACAAGAGGTTGAAGAAAGTTGAAGACGAAGAATGAGAGCGATCAGAAAGGTGAAAATTTTTGGTACAAGTTTTCGTTTCGTAGAGTATTTAATTTCATGTTATAAGTGCTCATAAGTCACTTCGTTTATGTTTTTCGTTTAGATTTATCGGGGGCGCTGGTGGTGATTTAAAAAATTCGCTTTATTGATAAATGTTGTGAAAACAAAAACGAAAAAGCGTGCTCTTCAGACACAAAAAGTTAACAAAAAAACGTCATTAAAAGCATCGCTGTGGATAGAAAAACGAGTAATTTAATAATTTAATAAATGCGTACTACTAGTCTAGACAAAAAACGAAAATCATAACGAAAAACGAAGAAAAAGCGTGTTTCCATATGAGATCTCGTTTTGCTTCAAGAAAATGTTCGGCTTTCATGTGGCTTGCGGTCAATGTGTCAATCAGGGTGTGAGTCGATCGTCGCAAAAATGATAATTAGGTACAAAAACGAAAACGAAAAATTAAGGGAGGAGAATTGCAATCGGCGCTGCCGAAATTCGAGCTCCAAAAAAGAATAAAGGTAAAACGGTCAAAAAACGAAAACAACAAGAGAGATCATTGTCTGCGCAATTCAAAATTATTCTTGTGAGCTCGTTTAACGTTTTGGTTCTAACCTCCATGTCCTTCTTTTTCACCAGATACTCTACGTCATACTTTACGTTCTCCAGGTCGCAGATTTTTTGGTAATAGTTCTTACAGATGCTTTTCAGACTGTCTGCACGTCGAGATTGTAATGTGTTTTGTGTGCGTGTGCGTGTCACACACGTGACAGAAAATGACATAAAACAAACACAAAAGAATGATGAATATTGGTATCATGACATCGTTCGGATGCTACTATCTTATCCTATCTTTACTTGAACCTGAACTGACTCTGCCTGCGATGGCACACTGATTTGAATGGTATTTGTGAAGAAATAGGATTATTTCGCAATGTCCTAGCACACATGCTAGCCAATTGCGACATCGTCACTAGATGGGGGGCAAAATCAAGAATTTCTCTGCTTCGAGATGCAATCAAGATGTTGGAAGATGATATAGAAATAGTTGGTCGCTTACCTTCATTGGCGTCTTCGAGGATCTTTGGTTTACCGCAACGCTCTTCAATGATGCGCCTACGTTCGGCAGCTTTGCGTTCCTGTTCCTTCTTAAGTTCTTCGGCGGCTTTCTTTCTCAACAACAACTAGAAACCCACCAGGAAAAATCCCATTACAATCACACCTTTTTGATCAAAATTCATGGTATCTCACCCTGAGTTTCTTCTTCCTTTCCGGTGTCATGAAACCCTTCTTGGCCTTTTTGGCCTTGGAGGCCTCCTCCATGCGAGCGCGGACTTCCGCCCTCTTGCGCTCGATCTCCGCCTGCTTCTTCTTCTTTTCCTACACATTATCAGAAATCAAAAAATTAAATTACCTGCATGCTGTCTACGTGAAAATAACTTATAATCCATCTTTTTTAGTGTAAGTGCTACCTCGGCAATCCGCTTTTTCGACTGAAAAATACAAAGAAGAATTAGAACCATCATTGAAATGCATCATTTTTGTTAGTAATTGCAGCAAAGTCAAATATGGTAGTGCTCCAAATTAGGTTATCATCTACTAGCTACCCTTTAGGCCTTTAGGTGTTCTACTTGTGACTTATTTGGATGAGGTGTTTCGTGGTCTCTAAGTCAAAGGGTTGGCACTCGAAAGCGACTTACGCATTGGTTTAATTCGTTTGCTGGCAGCTGCTTAGATCATAGCTCTTAACGTACGATTATACAGACAACGCAAAAGTAGTAAAGACACAAAAAACTAGTTGAAACAAAAAAATCAGCAAAGTAGTCTTTTGGTAGTCTAGAAGTCTACTGTTTCAGAAAATGTCAAAAAATGAAAACATCAAAAGCCACAAAGAGCGAATCGCCCGATTCGCTGTCTACAGTTATGGCCGAAAAAGTCGATTAAATTTTTTTATTCAAAAAGAGTTGTCGTGAAGACATGCAACATTGAGGTGCCTACCTTAACATTTTCGAAAACATCTTTGCGGGTGGGTGCCAAGGGATTCCTTTACACTGACTGCAATTCATAATACTGCAAAAATTTGCAATTAATATCCTGTCCTAAAATTGTTCCAATTTGATACTTACCTAACCTCATCATCCGCCATTGTGATGTTTTGTTTGGTTCTTCTGGTAAATGAGAAAGGATCAAAATTAGTGAGATTGTTTACGAAAATTGTACACTATGCATAAATATATGATGGCCAAATTTAGCTCGTGCTATTTTAAGCCGGCTGAGAAGCGCCTTGCTAATTGCAGGGAACCGTTAAGACATCTGCGCAGGAGCTGAACGGATCTAGAGTAGAATTTAAAAATAACTCGCCATCCGGGCCAGCGTCCGCACGTAACGCTTCCCATATTTGGGAAGCGGTCAAATAACATTTCTTAGGTTACAACTTGGAGGACCAAATTGAACTGATTGATCAATTCTGAAGGGATTTTTCGATCGAAGGGTGTAAGGCACGACTTTAGATCGCACTCGATGCACTTAAATTTAATTCACTATCCTGAAGGTACGCACTGGCACTTTTCTCATCAACTTGGATTCCCAGCTTAAGTTTCTCAGAATTTGATTTATATTTTACTTGGTACGTTTTGAAATGGTTTTGGAAAAGTTTGGCACATACCTGGGTCAGCAAGATCTGCAAGTGACTAGTCAACAACGACTCCTGATGCTGACTGTGACTTTTGGTTACAAGTTTCCGCTCAGGCGGCGACACTAAGCATCGCTTCCCCCCTCGCAGAATCGGGAGCGGTCCCGTGAAGGTGGGGCTCATCGGGAGACGTGCAGATCAAACCGCCGCCTTTACGCGAACCATATAGGCCTAACACCACCTCGCACACGAAAATAGATTTATGCGATATGATACTCGTCGTGCCATGTGCTACGATCTCAAATATAAAATCGTTCGAGTTGAATTTTTGGTTGGTGGTTCAACTGGGCACGCACTGTATACTAAAACTAGATGGTAAACTTAGGTCGAATAAACATTCCGACGCAGATTTGAAATGGGATTTTAATTGTTATTTGCTCCAGAAACTGAGCAAAAATATTTTTTTGTACTTATTGAAGAGTCAGAGAGTGAGAAATCTCAGAATCTTCAGAGGCTTAAGATGAAACGAAGCTTTTTAGTAATGTAATGTGTCGTTCTAAATTCAACTGAAAGTTTTGTGCAGATAATTTTAAATTTTATTGTCAAAATTGTCTTATTGGATTTACTATTAAATTCTTTCAAGGATTCAGAAATTGAATATTTAAATTCCTGAATCATCAGTGGTCAAAATAAAGGAAGCATTTTCGTGATGTAATATTATTCATTAAATTCAAATTGAAATTGTCCTAGAAAAAGAATTTGATTAATTATTCAAAAAATACATGGTGCGTACTTAAGATGGCACGATAAAAGTGAAAATTACGAAATACAATTTGTTTTTATAATTGCAAAGCAATAACAAAGTGTTTGAAAAATCTCCGAAGCGAATGATCCAAATGCTTTCAAATTTTCAGGGATTGTTTATTATATCAATCAATTTTTGCATAAATTATTAATGTGTATAAATCATAATAATTGATTTTTCTTAATATCCAGACGATTTTCTCGCAGACGGCTCGGCCGATTTCCACCAAATTTGGAATATAAACTAATAACTCTAAAATGCATCACATATTCTGAGTGAAACAAAACGACGAAAAATAATTTGAATTCAACTAAATTTATTTCAATTGTAATTACTCATTCAGAGATGCAGATATTAACTGAAAAGAATATCTAAATTCTATTAAGGATTCAGAAATTTTGTGTTATCATTTCTGAAAAATCGTATCATAAAAATATTTTTTGATTAATTATCTAAAAACTGTTGCAGCATTAAGTCGACATTAAGTTGGATGCCAATTTCTCTCTCGCCAACATTTGTAAATTTCATATGTAAATATTTGAGGAAAAGATGCATCCTTGTATCTATCATTTTTGGCAGAGAAAATTATTTGCGAAACTTGTAATGCATGCACTCATTAGAGAAATGTTATTCCAATTGACGTGAATGGAAATTTTCGAAAGTCATGGATTACGTGCAAATGCGTAACAGATACGATGGCTGCAGACGCGATGTATTTACATTATTTATTTTGGTTTCTCTGTGCGATCTTCCAAAATTAAACTCGATGTGGGTGTACGATTGTAGCGACCAGCGTCCGAATCTGAGGTCGGTTTGAATTTGTTGGAGCACGACTTGAAAATATCATCTCGGTATGCAAACAATAAATTATGTAATTTAAATTCAAATGGCAGCTAAATATTATAAATAAAAGAAATTAGACAATTATTTTCTAATTTCTTTCTGTCTTATTATTTTTTATAATTCCTCCAGTATTACAAGTTAGTTATCTAAGAATATTGCGAAAAAATATATTTAATACCGAATTAAGGTTCATGCAACAGAACTAACACTATATCACAAAATAGTAATAATTATATTGTCATGTTTAGCTGCAATTTGTAGAATCAAGGTTTTAAATATATGATATTTTTAATAAAAACATTTCGAATGAGTAATTTTTTCAGGAAATTTGAAAATATTATTTATTCAATTAGTAGAGATAGCTGAACAAGTCAAATCTACCCGATATTATAAAAAAACAACGTCCAATTCTTCAATTTCAAAAGTAGTACGAGCAAAAATATAGTACCTATTTCATTATTAAAA
>JARJDZ010004018.1:0-29531 GCA_030264555.1 Aleochara sp. GC000083 | reverse complement strand
TAAATTAGCACAAATCACAACACATATCAAATGTAAATCCAGTAGGTTATGGTCAAAACAAAACAAGAGCAGTTAATTCACATCCGGTTCAAGATACACATTTATTGAAACAAAAAATTTGTTGACGTAAAAATTAATTAATAATAAAGTCAATAAACGTTTAGGATTTTGGATTAGTCATCGAAGTTTGCCATGAACCTTATCGGAAATTTACACATTAAATAATAATAATTCAAAACGGAAATCCGCATTTATAACTTCCTACAAGATGCACCAAGATTGACAATTTTTTATTGTTTATATTTCCGTATATTTTGATAGATGATGTAAACGATTTTATTGCACAAACATAAAAATATAATTTATTAATTTTACAAATGCATTTTAAACATATCGTTTTAAAAATTTAAAATTATTTTATTTGCCTTGACATTACTAAAGATTGGAGGCGTTTTATGATAATTTTCAATGATTACCCTTCACTCAAAATCAAAGTGCAAATATTTAGTTCCGATTTAATTTATAGCCTCATAAATCTCAATTACAAGAAATAGAAAAAATTGTCCTTCTTGATTCAAACGAATTGCATTCTGAACAAAGTATTTTCTGTTAGAAAAACAATCTTTTATTTATTTTTTATTTCTAAGGAGTTGAAAAATTTATAATATTATAAATTTTAATTTTTTTTATTTTTAGAAAATAATAGATAAAGAAACAAGATCTTTAATATTTTTTTACCTTTTAGTAAAACCTGTTAGTTAGATCCCTGTAAAAATATGATAAATCAGGTTTATAAATAATAAATAATTCATAAAAGAATCTGTGACAAAAAATATCGATTGAAAAATTTAAATATTTTAAAAGATGTTTGAAAATTATAGATTTTAATGTTCAATGAACTCTAATATCTACAGTAGAATACAAATAAAAATATATGAGCATAAATGAATTAATAATTTTAACATAAATTAAAATCAAGTAATAAATCCTAAAATTTAAATTTCATTTTATTATTCTCATATTGATCCCAATCACATCATGATTTATGAAAAAGATGAGCAACCTAGCAACAAATTCTCATATTCCAGAATGACTGGTTCCAGTCATTTGGATTTGCCAAAAAATAATGTTCAAAATTCTAATTTTTGCATATTTAATTTTAGATTCAAAGTTTCTTAATTAGATACATTCAAAAATTTCAAGAATATTTTCTACTTGATAATATTTCATAGTAACTAATTACAAATAATTATCTTATTAAATGAATAACACCGAAATTAATTACCAAAAAGTTGGCAAATTTATGAATTTGTTGAGAAATGTAATATAATAAATTTCATACAATCTTTCATAATTTTGAAATTAGACCAATTAAATTACTTACCAAAATTAGATTGTGAATGCAATGTCCTAATTATTACAACAATTACCCAATAAATATTTGCCAAACGCATTCACCTTCACTAATTTAATTCAATAATTAATATTATCATTGCTCATAATCCTTAATACTTGTATGTTTAATGTATATGCATGCAGCTTGATAATTACTATGCTCAACAGTTAAACAAATAGGCAATCAACACGCTGTTAACTAAATACTCGGAATGATTCAGTGAGGAATTGTTCATTAACTCGTCGTTCATTCATTCAATCGGTTCGCTTGATGACCAAAATGGGAGAGCAAATATTCCAAGAGCTTGTTCTTTATTTAAAGCTGTTTTCAAGCAATGAATGCTTTTGTATAAATATAATTAATATTTGTTACCTGCGCCAGCAATTAGAGACTAATAAGCTGTTATTAACAGGACTTGTGTTAATTATACAATGCTAAGAAAGGGGAAATGTTCTTGAAGTGCAGTTGCAATGGAAAATATTTACATTTAAAATACCAGAAGTGCGATTGTCACATGCATTTGTTATTCATTGAATTGCAAAAATAACTTGTAAGACTTAAGAGTGGATTCCAAGATAAATTGTTAATAAAAGTAACGGATAAAAACAATAAAGAACGTTGTTATGGTATTTATAAAGTTTGTGCGTTAACTAAGGTTGCAAAATAATGTTTACTGTTTGAAATTCTCCCTTATTTTAGTAAATTACAGATGAAAATTTAAAAAAAAGGATGTGAATTGTCCTATTTTGAATGAAGGTGTCGCCGCACTAGTGGCAAAAAAATGAAGCTGTGAGGGAAGCAAAAATCTGGAGGGATCACAAATTTCTAATTTGATCCTCCCCAACATTTACATTCTATACAATACAAACATAAATCATAATTTCATTTTCGAAACAACAGCAGATTTAATTAATTGTTTAACAGAGTAATATAAGGTGAATTTGCTATTGTTTACAACTAACAAGTGAGTAAATATTTAGGATAATAAATTTATTGTTTTATTTTAAATAAAGGAGTCACCCTCTAGTGGTAAAAAAATGAAGCTGCAAATGAATTAAAAGTCGTGTGGGAAATAAATATCTGGAGGGATTCTTATTTTTCTAATCTGATTTACATCTTCAAGAGCAATACAAACATAAATTTTAACTCATTTTCCACAGTTTAGAAGCATAACAATTTTAATAACTATTTATCAAAAAAAAATTTTGAAAATTTATTATTGTTTACTAATTAATTAATCGTAAATAATTAATTATAAGCTCAATGAATGATTATACCTCTGCGTTGCATAATAACACAATTATGACATTAAATATTCATGATGTGAAATGAAGATGATGTTTAATTATCTAATTTTAAAATTTGTAATTCTATTTCAAATTAAATGCTATTTAATGACATCGCTATAAATATCAGAGGAAATTTCAATTTTCGAAAATAAAAATGTGAAAATTAGGTAATTAAAACGCCTCTCGGTCAAAACAGGAAGCAAACAATGGGAAAAGTCCTTGATGCATTTTCCTCTAGCTACTCCTTAGATAATCTATAAATAAATAACAAATAATTGACAGTTATTGCTACTTATAGCATTCTAATTGCATATGCAGCTCATAATTCTAGATTAATAATCGCACTCCGCTATAATAACAATCACATAATAATGACAGGAAAATTTAATAACGGAGCGAAAATGAAATACAATGGCAACGAGCAATTACAGTTTCCATTTTTACCGACGAATCCACAAACATGATAAATAGCTGTTTGATGGATGTAAACAAAAGATAATTTCAAATAATTTTTTTATGAATGAAAGTAAAACTTATCAGTAAATTTGAAAAAATATCATTTTTTTTAATTTTTCCGTTAAATTTTCAAAAACAAACAGCTGTATGATTGGAGGAAACAGAAAATTATTTTAAAATAATAATTTGTTATTTAAGTATTAAATAAACAATTTGATAGAAAGTTTAGAATTTTACAGTTTTCATTTTTATCGACAAATCTATAAACACCGTAAACAGCATTCTGTTTACAATTATCTCATACAAAAAATAATTTCAACTGATTTTTAAAAATGTCTCTTAATAAAGAAAATAATTTCAAAATATTTACCGCGTTTATAACCTAAAATTCAATTTAGAAAGAAGTTTTGATATACATCTTGAAATTTATATCAATAAAAAAATCAAAAAAAAAGTTAACCTGTATAACAAAACAACTGAATGATGAAAGTATCTAATTAATGATAACGAAACTAATTATTACGATACCATGTGATTAGCGCAAAACTAAAGCGCCAACCTTGATGCAATTGCTCTCAACGTTAATTTCATTTAATTTAGCATCAAATTAGAAAAAGATATGTAACAGTCATTGTGCAAAAACATGGAAGGAAAGTAAAGACCTTCATTGACTACCAACAATCCAACAACCGTCTCTCTAAATGCGCATATCGAGCAAACACACATTATTATTTCAGTTCACACTAATTACGCAATTATTTTACGTCACATTATTAAATATTTGCTCATGGTGTATTGCCAATTATACGTGGGGTGACGTTGGTATATATGCAAATTGTCTGCGGATGTCCTCCAACCCGAAAGAGCATTTCAACACCCAAAAACTAATAGCCATATAATAATGAACATTATAAACAAAAGAGCAGCGAATTTTCAAATAATTATGGTCGTTCAATATTGGTGAATTGATTTCATGCTTGAGCTATTGCTTGATGTTCGTTCTTCGTTGGTCTGCTTCAGGGTTGCGTTCGTTGGTGGCCTTGCTGGCATAATTCACGAACAGAAAGAAACCAAAACGAAAAGAAATCCAGAATGTGGTAACTGTCAGCATGAAGCTTAATGTTGTGGGCTATTCATCATGGCTTCTTTCGCTTCCAATTAACGAATTCCTCAGCGTGGTGCAACAGAATAACAGCAATAAAAACGAAATTGAATTATGAATCATTCTAGTAGAATTTAGTGTTTTTAGTACATAGAAAAGTATATAAAATTACTTAATTGATGGATTAAAATTGTTCCTGAATTCTGAGAATTAAATAATTTGTGTGTAAACACTTGTTATTAACTCTAAAAAAAGGAGTGAATCATTTTCATTTAATAAAAATCATTAGATTCGCAATGATTTTATTTTTGGTTAAATCTGGGGAATTTTTTCTTATTTGGTTATGTGCCATGTCACATTGACATCTTCAACTGTCAAACTGTCAACTGTCAAATCAATTTATATCTCTCAATTGCTACAGAATTGTTGATTATTTCTCAGAACAATATAAATAATAACAAATATAAAATAAATTACTGAATTACGTTTTTAACAATTTAAGAAAGATTGCTGTTTCTTTAAAAATATTTTTTATTTTCATTAAAATTGATGTTGTTCCTTCCAGGTAAATCTGGCAACATCACAATATTATTGTTAACGTCTATTTTGTAACTTTAGGATAAATTTTGGTCAATTTGTCTTTAGAAACTTGAAGTTTCATATAAGATTAGGTTAAATATAGTGTTAGGTGTTATTTTTCTAACAGGTCACACTTAAGAGACAGATTTATTTGTACTATGTTCTTACAAATGACATTAACCTTGCATAAATTCCGCGACTTGACTCCTCAATGACTCGTGACTTCTTAAGGAGAGTAAACCGGCAAATCAGGTCTCCTTTCTTTTCTTTGTTGGTTATTGTACGGTTGACATTAAAACTGAACAATGGCTCATTAGAAGTTTTATTTCTTATAATTATTATCTAATCTTTTTAAAAGTTTTCAATTACTATCGGTATAGTTGGTTGCATACATTATTCAAATTATCTTTGAAAAGATTAATTAAAGATTGAAGGTAGATAATGGATTAAAAACAGTAGATTATGATTTTTTAGGTTATGATAGTAATCCAGCAGGATTATTTGACAAGTAATCCTTTGACATTTGTATTCTTAGATTTTAACCTTAACCAAAATATATAAATGAAAATATACAAATTTTTCGGAATAGTTTTTCTTTATATATTCTGGTAAAATTTTAATCTAGAATTTTGATTAATGTTATTTTTAGAATTTAATTGGATTATTGTGCTGACATCTAGTGTCCAAGTTCTTACCAAGATTATTCCTTATTGCTATGAATCAATTGTTTAATTAAACAATCTACTTCCTTATCAATATCAATATGAAAAAAATGATTTTTTTATTTTTCATAATCTATATGGATATTCTATATTCCACATTTGTTTCTCTAAAAATTGCCTCGTCATGGTATCCACCATGGGGAAAATTTCAAGTTCTTATGCATTAAATCAATTTATGTTAATTACCAACGCAACTTTTCCTTGAAACATTCGTTAAAACCGTAGAATCACGTCGAGTGTGAGTTCATGGTTAACGAGACACTCAAAATCTATGAAGTAACAATAATTTCACTAATATTTGCCGAGGCAGAAGACAGATGCGCAAGATGTAAGCAGTTTGTTGTTTTGCAAGCCAAAAATAAATATGGCCGAAACGACAGACCCGAACACTACTTCGTATGTGACATTATTGCAATTATGCAAGAGTTGAACGTTTGATTTATTAGAAATGGTTTGTCGAAGCATCCTGACATAATTGTTCGATGATAATAGGTGATAAATATTGACCACGTTCAGTGTTCATGCTGGGTATAACCTATTACAAAGAAAAAATCGTATGTAATTTTATGTTTAAACTGACATTGACAAAATAAATATAACGTAGAAATTTTTTCAATGATTTTGCCCACTCATTCAATTATTAGTAAAGTTTTGTCAATGATGTTTGTGATGAGAGTCTATTTTAAACAAACAAATTAATTTTGATGTTTAAATAAGTTATTAAATAAAAATTGGTTAAATATTGGATATTATAAATTAATAAAATATTTTCCTGGTTTATTAGCTAATTAATTATTTATCGGCAAATTTAATTTCCAATCAAAGTTGTTTTGAATATAACCTACACAATATTAAATTAATCATGTTATTTTACAACAACAATAAAAACAAAGCATTCTAAAGTAATCAGTTGTAATTTTACTGCTTCTAGACCATTAATTAATTATACAACTACATAAAAAAGGTGTTAAATTTACTTTTTTTCAACTTCAAAGAAATATGATCCGAGATTTTATAAAATTATAAAATTATAAATCGATGTTTTAAATACAGCTTCAACGAAAGTGTCGCCGCCCTGGTGATAAAAAAATGAAGCTATTTGACAAGCGGAAATCTTATTGATTTTTACATAAAACCATGGAAAAATGTAATTAGTTCAGTTGTTATCTTACCATCCTGTCATTCTAACAGGATTTTGGAGCGCCCTCTACTTCGTTTGATTTATCCTTATAATTAACCTATCAAAACAGTTCATCAACTTTTGAAGAATGGCCCATAATTTATTTGATATTGACGTTGATCTGCCCAAAGTGCCCTTAAATGGTTAATAACACTTTGCACTTTGCAAAACCTAGAAAAAATAATGGCGATTAATTGCATTTGCCATGAAAAAACAATTTATGTGATAAAATGGCTGCGAGCAAAGTAAATTGCAATTAAAATCCAATTATCTTATTGGTTTTCATGCACTTTTGATATATTTAATGACTTGTTGGATAATTTTTAGAAGCGAACATTTGATTGCAAGGGTTCAGTGCTGAATCGATCAGTCTGATTATTAAAATCAACGACATTGGTGAATCCTTGACCGTTTAACATGAGTAATTATTAGATTTTTTTGTCGTCCCATCACTAAAACATACAATTATCCATGAATTATAAAATATAGAATGAGATTGGACTTTTGGTCATGCAAAATGTTTGGTAATCGATGTTAGTTACCATTTTGATTCAAAATCTGGTAATATCCCGAAAGTTTCTAGATTTAATTATATGATTATATTCTCGACATGGTTTTGTTTTTTGTTTATATCAATAACCGAAATACGTCGAGATTGAATGAAACGGATTAAAATGGCAACATCGCACAAATAGCATATGAATATTACCAAATTTTCCTTATTGATTGATGAAATTTCATATCAAAATGGCGGATTTGAAATCCTGGCATATTTTGTACAGGATCACACGCCATCTATGCTATCTATTATATGTGAGAGGATTATGTCCTTTCTTTCTTATACTGATTGTGAAAGTAAATCAATCTCACTCTAATTATGAAATTAATGATGCTGAAATGATGATTAAATAAAGTATCATTTCGACAGTGATTAAACTGTCATCTTGGCAGTTGTCAAACTGTTATTTTGACAGTTGTCAAACTGTCATTTTGACAGTTATCAGACTACCATTTTGGAGCACTAGTACTAGAAATTCTTGACGAAATCTACATCGAGAGAATTAAATTACATTTTGTCGACAATTTTGTGGTGTTTCTCGTCTTCCTCTTGTTAGTAACTCATATCTTTACCCTCATGCGTCAAATCCAGAACCAATTTACACAACAACCATCAGACCGCATGCTAATTCGCCTCCAATCCGATCTTCTATTGTTGTATATCATGTTAACTAATGCGTAACATTTATTTGTCAACTTTCAGATGCCGAATACGAGATGACCATGAGGCAGCTGACGAAATTCCTATTGGGCACATCTCCGCCTTTCGACCTAAGCGTCGTCGAAGGTGTCAGCGACGATTGCCAAAAAGCCAGTCAACGTTTCATCGCCGATCTCAAAGCCTACCAACTGTGGGCACTAGGAAGTACGTCATCCTCTCATCCTCATCCGTCATTTCAATCACATACATATTTTGGCCGAGTCATCCTCGCACGGCAACAATGACGTCCGTTCATGCGGTTGTAGAATTTCCAATTCGCAATTCCGTTTCGCATCCACGTAGTAGCTTCTTGAAGTTCAAGGGTGATCATCAACTGTCTAGTTTTGATAGAGAGATTAAAATGGCGACGGGTTTTTTGTTGCAAATTCAACTCGAAACTTTAACTTCATTGTCATGCAAATGCGTGTTTCTTATTTTTGCAAGTTTTATGATGAATGCCAGGTTGGTCGACTGGTTTTCTTGCAAAAGATGAGTTTTTTTGCGAATTGTTAATCTGTGTGTGGTTTTTAACTGCTCAGGAAATAATTAATTTCATTGTAAATGTAATTACGTGGATCATCAAATATTCATTAGCACTTTGAAGTGATTGATGCGTAATGTTTTATTGATATATAATTATTATTTGTTGCATTTTCAATGATATTATCAGCCGCAAGTGATGAGTGTAATGTCAATTGTCCGGATGACACTTCCACTTAAGAACGTTTTTCCCCAAGGACAATTACAGGAAACTTCTTACCACACATTTACATTTTCCATATTTCTATTTTTGCATTCTTTCATTTCGATAATTTTTAAAAATGAGTGTCATAAAAGAAGACAATAAAAAAAATATATGGCAACATTGCAAAAAATTTTCACATTTTTTTGAGTAACACTTGTCTGACTTGAGCCCATAAGTTGACAATTGAGTGACAATTGACATTATATCAGGATGATACTTCCACTTGAGAACGTTTTTCCCCAAGGACAATTACTGGAAACTTGCTACCACACATTTAAATTGTAGTTTATTTTTTCTTTTTTTAATTCGTACATTTCACTAAAAACATTATTTATTTTTAATAATGAGGTCTCAGAAAGCAGAATATGAAATGTCAATTGTCAGGATGACACCTCCACTTGACAACGTTTTTCCCCAAGGACAATTACAGGAAACTTACTTACCACACAATTACATTTTAACATATTTCCTTCTTTGTTTTTAATTCTTTCATCTTACTAAATGTTCCTTAAACTTGTTTACAATTTTAACATTAATTATTTTCAATAACGAGTGTCACAAAAAAAGCTCATAATTGGAAAAAGTCATATGGCAACATTGCACAAATATGTCAAAATTTTTAGGTTAACTCCAGTTTGACTTGAATTTCAGTGTATGACGCAACAGCTAAACTTCCCTCGGGCCTTCTCAGTGGAAACGTGAATCAATTGGGTGATTTCGACCTCTGCATGTGGTCCCAACTGCACAACGAAGGAATTTACGGGCAATATTGCTTGGCAGCCGTACAAATTGAAACGCCACACAGCCCATACTTGTCGTCGATCCACAATCGTTTGTATGCCCATCAGAGCTTCAAGAGCAAGCTCGGAGATGTAAGTATACACCTGGCCCAGCTAATTAAGTGTATTAATTTCGTATTTAATAGCCCGGCCATCGAGTACCACGCTTCTCCAGCATCAATTGGGGTATTTGCACGCCCAGTCAATGCACGGCCAAGGACGTCGAGCTCGGCTTCCGGAAGGCGGTCGACGGTATCCTCGGCCCCACGGATTTGGAATACCAAATGGAAGTCGACCCCAATATGTGCACCTCTTCAAAGCCGAAAGACGGCTACAACTACGGTTTTATCCTTGGAAGGTTTGCGTCAAAACGAAAAGCAATGTTACCTAACGTTTACTAATGTTTATTAATGTTCAATTGCAGTTTACTATTTATCGGGGTTCTCGTCTTCGCTATCGGTGCATCTGCCTATGATCATTACAACACAAGCGCTGAGAAAAGTAATTCGCAAACTCAATATGCTTCCAGCAATAATTGTGTTATTTGTGTGTGCAGATGAGATGATTGTTGCGTTCTCCTTGAAGAAAAATATCCTATCGATGATTTCGATCGAGCGGCAAGGCAATGATTTGGAGGCAGTGCACGGCATTCGATTCCTCAACGCATTCATGCTGCTTTTATCGCATAAATCCATGGCCTTGTTGTTTCTACCGTATGTGAATCGAACAGAAATGAGCGAGGTGAGTTTATTCAATTATGGACTAAACTATAGGCAACCCGTTCTGCATATACATGTATCAACATTTGCTCAATTGACTTTTTAGTTTATTTTTTCGTCAAACAACGCTAATTGGGTACACGTAGTACATAGAAAACGTAGTACGTGTTTTGTAACTACAAATTACATACATTACATATCAATGTATTGTATCAGACAAATTTCATTAGCAAAATCAATAATGCTTCTTCTTTGTAGGCAACCACATGTACACAATTGCATTGAAATCTTGCACCTCCTTTGAATTTCGTCAACGGTCTTTCGGATGCTTTCCTTGGTTGGTTGGATGCGCCTTCTGGTTGATCGCATGTTGCGGTTCGTGCGACGACCGAAGGCGTCGGAAGACGCGAATCGTCCGATTTTCTACCAGGCGCACAGGAATGCGTAGAGATAGCAAGGCGCGAGTTGTAATGCTGCGGACGCTATTTATAACTCCACCGATCGCATGTTTCTGTTCTCCTAGGAATAAAACGCGGTGATTTCGCGTCTGCGGCGCGATTCATTCGCGCTTTCGCACCGCCGACCGCGCTCAAGACGCGTCCGACGCGAGCGCGCCCGCGTTTGATAAGCCGCCGTTCTTAATTAGTTGTTTGTTGGCCGCGCGAAACCGCGACGCTCCGGGGCGGCAGACATCCTTGGAAACCGTACGTGGCGTGGCGGTGCTGCCAACCGGGCTGGTTTCGACGCGTCTCTGTCCGATTGGAAATGAGGATGCCGCAGCACCAGGCGGCACATACCAGCGGCAGCAGGTCAAATTTGAGGAGGAAACTCGTCGCGCCGCATCCGACGACGACGCGACGACGTTGAAATGCGCGCCTCTCTCCTCACTCGTTCTTGGCTCGCCGTCGTGTACGCGACTTTTGTGCGTTCCATGAGCGTCCGTTCCGAGGGAAATTTCCCTATTTTGTATCAGGCGAACATGACCTGATAGCAGCATGCGATTGAACCGCTTCAATTGCCTTGTTTTATTTGTCGCGCACAATTCCGCATGTGTATGAATCGAAAACGAACGATGACAACCCAATATGGCTGACAAACGCGATTCGGAGGACGCTGTAAAATCAAAAAATGGCCGCTCTAGCAGATATTTGAGACCCATTTCATTTGATAATGTAATTACTTGAACATTATTCCATTATTAAGGTGTCAAATATTACAGGAATGCCATTTTAACCATTTTACTATTTAAATATTGCAAAATGTTTTTAATATCAGCTGTTCAGTATCTCTACTAGAAAGGTTACGATTTTGTCCACCAGAATGGCGCCACCATTTTTCAACATTTTCAATTTGACGAATTTTATAGTTGCAATTTGAATTCTCATATCCTTTTTTGATTTCAGACCATTGGACAACCATGGACAGTTATTGGACGGGCTGCATCCTTATACACGGACCCATTCTTGATGCTTTCAGCAACGCTGACAACTTATTCGATCGTAGGACGCCTGCAACGCAATGTAAAAATCAGCATTTTTGAAGAATACGTTGCGAGGTTGTTTCGGCTGGTGCCAACTCTTGGTGCACTCATCTTGTTCTGCACGTTTGTCCTGCCCTATGTTGCATCAGGACCAATGTGGAACCTTGTTGTCACGCATCATTCGGATATCTGCAAGCAGTATTGGTGGAGAAATTTGATGTTCATTCATAATTATTTCGGATTCAAAAATATGGTAATTATCCTTACATTATTGATCTGCAATTGAAAATATTCACACAAAAATATGTATTTTAGTGTTTGACCCACACACATCACGTTGGAATTGATACACAACTATTCTTCCTGTCTCCGTTTATGATCTTCCTGGTATGGAAATGGCCGAAACGTGGAGTTTTTACTTTGACTGCTCTTGCACTCATTGCAACTTTTATGCGATATTACGTAACGTACACGATGAAATTGTCCAATTATATTCATTTCGGAACCTCGTAAGTAACTCCCATCTCATTACTTCACAGTTAACTGTTTGTTAACTAACAATGATTGTAATTTTTGTATGAAATTCCAGAATTGAACAGCTTTTCAATACAGCAGACTACATGTACATTCTTCCTCCACATCGAATCACGGTTTATATCATGGGCGTCTTCCTCGGATATTTACTGAGAAATTCAAAGGATATCACCCTTCAACCCGTAAGGATTAATCTATAATAATTTAAAGATTATCAATTGAGGATTTTTTGTAGGCACAAATACATCTCGGAAACATCTTAGCCTTATTGAGTTTTGTTGCATCCTTTATTGGACCATCCTTCATGGGCAGCATTCAATACAATTACGATCCGTTGCATGCTGCTTGGTATGCAGCATTTGCGCCCATTTTGTGGTGTTTCTCCTTCGCATGGATCATCTTCACCTGCCATCTTGGATATAAAAGTACGACCCTGAAAAATAAACAATCCAACAATATTAATTGCAAATTGTATTTTAGGTTTCGTCGGACAAATCTTCTGTTTTCCGTATTTCCGGCTCTGGACTAAAATTAGTTACACTGTTTATCTGACGCAGTTTCCAATCTTCTTTTTCAATGTAGGAACGACGAAGCACTCTGAATATTATCAATTCATCCAGAAAAATGTAAATACTCTCTGCAGTAGAAAGATTTTCAATAGGTTTTTTTAATGTATCGGATTTTTAGGTGAATATTCTTGAGACTGGTTGTATATTTGGCATTTCGATCCTGATGACTCTCCTATTCGAAACGCCATTTATTAATATTAAGAACAGCATTTTCAAACGGAAAGATAAGTCCAAAGTGATGAAATCGCCTGAACCTGCCAAAAAGAAGATTAGTTAAAAATCAGAGGACAGAAGAATGACTGGATGAGTGTTTGTTTTTAAACGATCATTGTATATACATAACTGATAGCTTTAGCTGTAATTGTTTAACTTTTATATCATAACATAGGTATTATTTAAAAATAAAGGTATACTTTTTCTGAAAAGAATCCTTTATCATTTTCTGTATTGTTTTTGGAGAAATCCATCATTTCTGTTCTGTTATATAGAATGACAGGTTTCACACAAAAAATGTTGTGTGAAAAAACAAAAGTAAAAGAAGCGAACAATTTTGTTGGTAAAAAGTTGGCTTAAAAAAAAACCTTGCGAAAATCTACTGCCACACAATTAATCTACAATTTGATCTAGATTATATGTGAGAGTAGTATTCTGATGTTACATTTTAAATGGCAACAATATTCAAAACAAAATGGCGCATGATCCAAATCAGAAAATTCCATTCTATGAATTGAACATGTTAATTGAAGTAATAATGAAATTTAAAAACCAGAATTTTGAGCATAATTTAAAAAATTAAATTATAATAGTCAAATAAAATAACTAACCTTTAAAGAACTAAGAAGAAACAAACTGTTTTTATGTTTATCAAACTTTGAATAATTCCTAACCTAATTTTAAATGATTATTTAACAAATTTTCAACTTATTCTTTTCATTCATTCACGACGAGGATATACAAGCTTTAAAAATCACATAGAATACATTTTATTCCGATTAATATTTGCTCTTAACAATAAAATGTATAAACCTCTCTTTGTTTACGGTGAATTGTAACAAATCTAACACAAAAATGAAATAATTCTATGGAAAAACTTATGTTTAAAACTACAAATAGGTATTTCATTCATAATGTTTGACATCTTAGATAATGTTAATAGAAAAAAATTGGAATATTCTATTCTCAAGGAACGCTAAAGGATAAATAATATTATTTCATAATCAAATTTAGCCCGCTGAACCCAAATTGACGTTATTTGCCACGTGTTTTCAACACCAATTTCCGATAAGTAAACACATCAAGTACACATTGCATTTGAACGTAAGCTAACGACGAAATAAAGCGAATTTAACATTGCAACATTATTGTGATCTTATCGATATCGATTTTTTATACTTCACCGGATGGTTGAGTTAGTAAGGCAATTTTGCTCGCAAAGCACACGTGCTTCATTCATGTATGTAAGTATGTTGACTTGCTGTTCGTAGTTCTCTGCGATTAGATATTAGTAGTAATCGTTAATTCTTAGCTTAACTGATGAGAGAATATCCTTGTGTTTTGCATCATGTAGATCAGGCAGGTGTCGACTCCCGTTGTTTTCTTTTATTGGACGAGACGCTGTGATTGTCTGCAACAATTTGATTGCTTCTAAGCAATCGGCTTGTCTTCGGGGATCGTTGGGCTTGTTGCTATGGAGCCTGATCGCGATCTGATGTCGTTCAGGCTTTGCTGAGACGAAGAACGTGATACGCTGCCAACTTTCGTCTGAAAATAAAATCGATTGTATATTCATGATTGTTTATAGTTATTACATTGATTAATTAAGTTCGTAGAATATTGAAAGGATTTATAAGAATTTAAACTTAATATTATCATTTTAAATGTCTTGTGAAACCACCAAATCCTTTTAAATCTCATAAACATAATTGAAAATGCAGAATAATGATAAATTTGATTCTCTGCAATTAAAATTGAATCCTTGTTTATATCTAGAATTATTAACTCAAAGATAATCCAGTTATTAATAGTTGATACATTTAAATTTGACAAAAATATAAAATAATCTACAATTCTGTCCTTAAGGATAACATTTAACATACAAAAGATTGACTGAATTTACCTCCTTAAAAAAAACAAAAACGATGAAAAAAACAAATTAATTGAAATTAATCTTAAACACATATTATAAAAGCGTAAATAACTGAAGAAAATCGTAACTATTAGTTTTATTGCGCAGTTATATGTATTCATTACTGGATACTATTTCTGCTTAGTCTTTTCTTTTTTAGCAAAGTAATCTATTTTTGCAAAATTACGTAGTTTTTTTCTAAACGTATAGCTTTTCATTATTAAACATTCATCTTTTATAATCAGTATTTTAGAAAATTCTATCCGCTTTTTGTTATGCTATAAAATTCAGCACTTTTTGAAATGATAAATACATCTTTTACTTACATATTCAAGTAAACAATTAAAATAGTGAAATTATCTAATTGTATACAGGAAAGTATTTTCCTCTTAAATACAACACATCATTCAGTAGTTAATTATTTAATGGAATTTCCCGTAATATTGTGAATAAAGTTTAGCGAAAATACATTGATAACCTTGAATTAAAATGAGGCATATCAGCAAAATGCGTAAATACTGCCTATCAACATTTTAAGCTTTGGTTGAGAGCAGGAAATTGATGATTTCCAATTAATATAACTCATCGTATATTTAAAAATTAGAAATTTAAGTATTAAACTATTAAATAGCAATTCCCAAGGTTAACTAAATGTTTACTGAACTAAAACTGGCCATTTTGATGCAGTTATTTCCATAAAAGACTTCTTAAATGCATTTCATGTGTAAAATATGAATTGATTTCATGATTAAAATGAGAAATAAAAATATTAATACAAATGAACCACAACAAAAACCAATGAAAATACAATACAAAAGTAATCCAGCCATAATCAATTGCTTAAATTATGCAGGAAGCAAAGTAATAAAGTAAAGTAAAAATTGATACAAGCTAAATACATAAAAACTTGTCTTCGTATGTTCTTATTGAATATCCTATAAGTTTTTTTACTTTACTTCCTAACTTTTGTCCCAAACTACGCATAATACACAAAACCCGTTATTAAAACAAGAAAACACATAAAGCAGTTAAAATCAACGAAAGAATATAACTCACGATAGATTGAAATAATTACAACTAATTGGAGGCATTCGAAAACCTTCTCTGCAATGTGTAACAAACGGAAGAAACGGTTTACAACGTATTAAATACTCTAGCCATCAACATAAAACTAGTAAAAAACTTGCTTATACCTTTACGTTTTCCAGAGCCGATGCAGCCTTCTCTTCGAATGATTTGAACGACTCTGAATGTCTCATCTGACCAATCTTATTGGAAACACCTGCCGTCAAACCCCCAATCAACGAAGTCGTTTTCTGATAGCTGCAATTACAAAATCACATCAAAATGGCGAACAATGGCAAACAACACACATAAGCAATATCGGAATTCGCAGCGAAAACAATAGCTACTTACATTGGAGCGTCAGTCACAGCTTTAGTTACTTGACCAACTTTAGTCTCAACTGTCTGGTAACTGAATGCATCAATGCGGAACGAATGTATAACCAATAAACCAAACCAAGAGCGAGAAGTAACCCAAAGAAAGTAATACAAATTATATACAAAATACATAGACAATTGTGGGTTTCTAACTTACACATTGCTATCCTTAACGTTCTTAAGGCCCTGATTGATGTCTTCGGTGACTTCCTTCCACACGGTAATGCCCAGATTGCGCTTCAGCTCGGAACTGCGGCGCACTTTGGCTGCGAGTACGGTGCGAAGCGTCGCGATTTCGTCCTCGATTTGGACGAGCTCAGTCTTCCATTCCTCCTGCTTGCGCTGGAACTCTTCCTCGCTGATTTCGCTGTCCACGAATGGCTTCGAATCTCCAGCCGCCATTGCATCTTCTGCAACAAGAAAAATTTTAAATATATGCGCTGCGCATGCGCAATGGTAACTCGAATTACAGATTCCTGTACGCGTCCTTATCATCCGTCATCTTTCTAGATGTTTTCTTGGCGTCTGTGATTTTTACTCAAATCTAGGTATTTTCTTACAGTGATTATTACTTAAATGTAGGTGTATTCTTACCGTCATCTTTGCTTATATCTAGGTATTTTCTAAAGCTACTATCCTTTGGCAGTCTCGCCAGATACGGCTTCGTAAGGTCGCAGTAGGTAACGCGCACGTTGCGCTTGAAGTCGTTCTTCCTGAAGAACGCGCGGATGATCGCGTTCGCGCGCTTCACCTTGAAGAACTCCGCCTCGACGTTGATGCTCTCGTCGTTGCCGCTCAGCGAGGTGAGGCTGGTGGCGTTCAGCTCGTCGAAGTCGAGCTGCCGCAGGTCGAAGATGTCCAGCTCGTTCGGATCGACGTACTCGAAGTGGTCGAGCTCGTCGAGGCTGGGCGTCTGCGAGGTGAGCGCGTGCGGATTGATGTACGGATCTTCGATGTACTCGAGGCTCGAGGGCTCCTCGTCGCCGGACGCGATTGCCTGACTCATGCTCCGCGCTTATCACAGGCACACATATCACAAAAATGATGCGGTGCGTGCCGCCGTCGATTGACGCCAATTAATAATGCATTCTGACGATGCGAACAGCTGTTAGATTGCAGGTAAATGCGGCGAACGCAGCAGCAGCAACGTGAATCAATTGAATTGTTCACTACGTACGGACGTGGAGACGACGGTGGCCGCGACCTCGCGCTCGAACGCACCGCGGACTTTCTTTTCGCGCTGCTGATGCTTTCACCCGGAGGCCCCCCGGACGCAGCATGTGCACACCAGCCAACAATTACTTCACATGGATACGCGGCTACAGTCTTCCATAGCGCGAATTGCTGCGTTTCTCGAGCCAGGGGAAGGTTTTTGTCGCCTCCTTTCTGCCGAGCCGCGCGTGCTGGAACTGTTCGAAGTTTTGAGATTGTCTAACGGTATAATTATGACCGGTTTGAGAGCTAAAAACGAAGCGATGAACGCCGCTGCCAGCAACGCCAACAATGAGTAACCTAATCCACGGAAGGAGAATGTAACCGGCGGATTGAAGGACTGCTCCCAGAGATGAGCTTATAATTTCAAAACAAAAAACAATCAACTTACTTATACTTATAGCGCGTATCCCTCTCAACCAGTCATATGCAAATTATGCATTAATTAAGCTGTTATCATCAATAAATAATGATTGCTTTGTTTGCATGAGCGACGCCTGAAAAGCGCGAGATGAATAATTTTGTCCTGCATCCTGACTTGATGCAAGATTTGCTCGTAGTCAGCTATCGCTTGTTCACACATTGCGAGCAGCCGATGTTTTTATGCAAGCGTTCACGCAAATTCGTGGTGTAAAAGAACTAATGGAATTGATTACCTGTTACTGGACTACTTGAATTATTCATTTTGAACGTTGAATGTTGCAAACGACGTGAACTATTACTAATTAAGCAATGAGGATACTTGAGTTCGGACAATCGTGCACTAACAACACAGTCAGCTGTCACCAAATCACTGATTCTGTCATTCGAAAATCAATTTTTCAAGGTCACTCTACATTTTCCAATTAGAATTATCGTAATCTAGATGTATATAAAATTTGTATCAAATTTTGTATTGGAGAATTATTTCTTCCACGATAAAGAATATTTTTTAGTCATTTTAAAAATTCTAAGGTTTTGGAGAATCGCCGAATGACACAACCCGCAGGGGGCGCTGAACGCAAATATCATCAATACTGATTTCCATATGTTTGGAGGGAGTAATGTTACATTACTCCCTGCACGTCCATGTCATCAAACCTTTCTTCCTTCGTACCGCCATGTTGAACTATTTTGGTTAATGTTTGAAATCTAAGCGAAATTGTTTATAATGTTGCGATTAGTTAATAACTTTAGTAAAACATTGCAAATATCTCCTGAACCCCTAAGTACGCTCCAATGCGTACGATGGAGAAGAAAGCCTCGTTGGTTGCCAACAGCAAAAAGTAAAGTGTTTCAAGTACCTGAAAGACCAAAAGTCTCAGAAATTGAGGCAGAAGAAATGAAAAGATTGTACAACAATTACCGCACATCTATCAAATCAATTCGTAGATACTTAACAATGCAATATGAAATGGCAAGCAGGCAGACAGTAGATCCAGAACTGCTGAAGAAGGCATTTGATGATGATTTTGCTGCGTCAAATGCAATTAATGATAAATGGAATACAAGTAATGCACTTATAAGGGAGGCTAGATACCAAGAGGAACTAAACAGAGATTTGGAGATTGCCAAAGAGACCAAAGTATATCGTCAACAAATGCTAGAGAAGAAGTATGAAGAAAGTGAAGAAATTGTCAGGGAATTTAAGGCAGCATCACATACATTTATTACAAGGGAAAATATTGATGAAGCTATTGAAAAAGCTATTAGTACTGAAGTTGACTATAATTTTGCAATCAAGACTGATGGTTCCAAAATAATTGGCAGAGAAACATCAGCAAAAACAGAAAAACCAGTTGAAAAAATTGGAGTAAAACAATGAACTAATAAATAAGAGTAATTGTATGTGTAACATATATATTTAAGAAAATAGAGACTCTAAAAATTCAGAACGATCATCTTTAACTTCAACATCATCTTTGTTTGATATTCCATTTTGTAATGTGTCATTAGTAAGTTCCTTATTGACAAAAGGTTTCTTCTTCTTTCCCTTATCCAGGTTGATAGTGAAGAAGTTAGTTTTCTTCTTGGCAAGTTGAATTTCAGCTCTCAGTTTCTGTCTCCTTGCAGCTTTTTCATATGCCAATCTTTCATGTAAATGAGTCCATTTGAAGTTTGACAAATATTTGATATTCCAAATAACATCATATTGTTTGGATTTTTTGCGACTGCTAACCTGTGTATTGTTTAAGGAAGCAGCTACTTTCTTTGCTACAGATTTACGTTCAAACTCAATCCATCCTTCTGTAAACTTCTTAGCAGTCTTTTTCTTCTTCTTCCGAGGTTTATCACCAGGCTTGGAATCTGTAAATAAATTATTAATACTGCACAGATTACTATTACACAAACCAACCTGGATCAGCTAGCTGTAAATATACTCTGCCAATAGTTCCAAATTCGCCAAAATATTCACGAATTGAAGTCACATTCATGTAAGGTGGAATACTGGAAAGATATATTATGCCTCGCTTTGGTTTTTTCTTTTCTTTTACTGTTTGTGCATCTGTTGAACATCCAGGTTCATTCTCAACTTCTATTTCCGTCATTTCCAAGCTTTTAATTAATTATAGCACTAGTATCAGTTAATATTTTGTAATAAATATTTATATTAACTTTCAGAGTAAGCAATGATAGTAAATTGAAAATAGGTTATGTTGTGAAACATGTGTTGCATACTCAAACTGTGAGCAAGTTCAAGAAAAAATAGAAAAACGATTAATCATAGTTTTGTGATTACGTCAGTTTATAAATTAGCACTTTAATAATTTATTTAATTAAGTGAATTGTTATTTAATTCAAAATTAGTTTATTTGGACGTTGTCATACAGTTGGATATATGGCAACGCTGTGCGCTCTTGGAGGGCGAAAATCGCATCGCTCGCGCATTTCAAGTTTCATGCGATTCGTTGGAGTTGTGGGCGCATTTGCATTTGCTTTGTATCTTGTCAAGATGTTGTGATTGTGTGCATCAGTAAAGAAATTATCTGAGAGCATGCTAATTGCTTTATCAGAGCCAACACTAATAAACAGACTGTTCGGAAGCAATAAACATTGATGTTAAGTGGGTAGGTAAGAAGTGTGCATTTTTCGGTGGTTGCATCCGTATTATTCCACTCGCGTTTAGAGTCTCGTCTTCCTGGAATTTAAAGTAAACACGAGCAAAATTCAGATTCAGTAGGTTTCCAACAAGCGGGCTTATTAGATTCAGAAACAAACGAGAATCGTTATAATAAACAAATGAACATCGAGTGGTTCATCGATGTTCACTTGTTTCTTCACTTTGTGCTTTCAACTCATTCCTTCCAAACAGCTGTGTTTAATTAAATTTAAATACTCTAAACATTAATTAGTGTTATACGGTAATTAAAACGCATTGTTAATTAGTATAAAGTGCAATTGCACTTCCAATAGCGAAGTGATGAATTTATGCGAGCGAGTTGTTTACTTTGTCTAGTCCCATAAAAATCAGAATCATTGAAGTGTCCTTATCAGCTAATATGTAATTTTGGATATTGCAGATTGCATAGCAGTGAATAAATAGTTGGCATGCATTTGATAATAGAATGTGGAAATGTTAAAAGTGCACAAATGCCCAGTGATGATTCATTGCACAGTGAATGAGCTATGGAAACATACCAAGTGGAGGCCCACTCGAAAATGCAACTAGTGTAAAAAACAAAAGTGAGAGCATCCACCCACAACAAATTGCCCCAAAACAAGGCAAGCCAGTTTTCGAAAGCATGGATGACATGAAAAGCCCTCTACTACCAATACGTCCGAGTATCCGGCACAAGCCGAGTCGGCTCGCGAGATTCCTGAAGAAAATCACAACGTTTTGGTTCTTTCCCGCACGCCTCACCTCACAGAAAACGTGCATTTTTATCGTTATAGTACTCTGTTGCCTATTTATTGCTTATAATTATTATTATCTATCTCATTCAAACACAACATGGAACAACTATGGGTATGTATGACTTCTAATTTGGATTAATTGGTTTAGTAATGTGATGATATGTTAAATTCGATTTCAGATTCCATCGGAGCACGAGGCCCACTCCCATTGTGAAGTGCAATGTGGGCAATGGGCCCCGTTTTCCGCAGAACCATGACCACAAGACGGAGGCGCGTCTTCGCAGCGATCCCAAGGTGCTCGTTTTCGTGGAAACGATGTATTCGAAGCTCGGCAAGGACATTGCCGAGCTGCTCGTCTACACGCGCATCAAGTACAAAGTTGAGGTGTCCGGTAAAAGTCTTCCGGTCCTCACAAGCCTCGATAAGGGCAAATATGGTGTCATTGTGTTCGAGAACTTCAACAAGTACCTGCAGATGGACAAGTGGAATCGCGAGCTGCTGGATAAGTACTGCAAGGAGTATAATGTCGGTATGATTGGATTCATTAATCCCAATGAGGAGACTCTTGTCGGCGCTGAACTCAAAGGTTTTCCTTTGTTTATTCATACGAACTTGCAATTGAAGGTTTGTATTGCATGATTTTTTTGTGTGATGCACTTATCATTTGAATTTGGAGCTAGTAAAATTGTCTCATTACACAGAAGGTCACTTTTTCATTTTTGACCAAAATATTTTTCATGTAAAACGAAAATTAAGTGATTTATGGATCATTTGTTCATTTGAGGTCAAAAAGATGAATATTTTAGTCAACAAGCTTGTGCCAAAAATTCCGATTTTCTAATTACAAATTATTTTATTTAAGAAAGGCATTTTATTAGGACAGACATTCATACATACATTATTCTCTTTATTCCATTACAACTACAACGGGTAATGAATCGAAATTATAATAAAAATGAGGTCAAATTCATAGTATATTATTCATGCTTTAATGTTTGGTACTTATACCAAAATATATTAACTAAATTTAACATCATTGTTTGTCCCACATGAAGGAACTTTTGAATATGAAAATATTTTGCCGCATTCCTCATTTAAAATTAATTACTTCATTAATTATTGTTAATTAGAAGAAGCATGAGGTCAATACACTTGAAACATGTGACATGCTTGCATTACGTTTTTCTTAATGAATATAATTGTGCATTAATTGCATGCAATTGTTTCAGGACGCAGCTTTAAATGCAGCTTCGCAAATCTTAAGACTGACACGTCCTGGAGAAACGGTTTGGGGCACATTACCAGGCGATGATTGGGCGATCTTCCAAGCGCATCATTCAACGTACGAGCCACTAGAATGGGCGCACAAAGTTGACGACTTTGAGCAGAACGGATCCAACAAGACGCCGCTAACGACCGTGATCCAAGATCACGGCATGATTGATAACATCCAGCGCGTGATTTTCGGTTCCGGCTTGAAGTTCTGGCTGCATCGCCTACTTTTCTTGGACTCGCTGAGTTTCCTCAGCCATGGCCAGCTCAGTTTGTCGCTGGAGCGACAATTTCTGATCGACATCGACGACATATTCGTCGGTGATAAGGGAACTCGTTTGAAACCGGACGATGTTCGCGCGGTGCTCGCCACGCAGCATCGCATTCAAAGCATGGTGCCTGGGTTCAAATTTAATCTCGGGTTTTCCGGGAAGTACTACCAACACGGGGATCACGAGGAAGACAAAGGGGATGATCTTATTCTGGATAATATTGATAAGTTTATCTGGTTCAGCCACATGTGGAATCATCAGCAGCCGCATTTGTACGAGAATGAGACGCAGCTCATTGATGATATGATGTTGAACAAGAATTTCGCCAAGAGGAAAGGTATTTCATGATTTCCTTTTACTTGAATAAATGAAAAACTATGTACTTATTTCGTTAAAATTACAGGAATTCCGGTAGATTCGGGATATTCAGTATCGCCTCATCATTCGGGCGTCTATCCCGCGCACGAAGTTTTGTACAATGCGTGGAAGAAAGTTTGGAATATACGGGTAACATCAACGGAGGAATATCCGCACTTGCGTCCGGCAAGGTAAGTTCCCGAAATATTTCATTCATCGTTATTACCCAACGGGAAACTTCCAGACTTCGGCGCGGCTTTATTCATCGCAATATAATGGTCCTTCCTCGGCAAACTTGCGGCCTCTTCACGCACACAATGTACATTGACAAGTATCCAGGCGGCAGGGAAAAGTTGGATGAATCAATACAAGGCGGCGAATTATTCCAGACCATTGTCTATAATCCAGTAAGTTCGCTGCGAGGTGATTAATGTTTCAGAAGCTCATTCGTCTATGGTTGTAGATAAACATATTCATGACGCACATGTCGAATTATGGTAACGATCGGCTCGCTTTGTACACATTCGAGTCGGTGATTAAGTTTTTGCAATGTTGGACCAACATTAAATTGACCTCGGCACCGCCGTTGCAACTCGCCGAAACGTATTTCAAGCTGTATCCGGAAGAGACTGATCCAATTTGGGGGGTATGTTCAATTTCAATTATCTAAACAATAATATTTTTCTGTTGCTGTTATTGAAGCTTATGGCGCAATCGTTTTCACACATTTTGCGTTTATTTTTAAAGATGTGTGTATTTTAGTTGCATTTTTTTCGCTGATGAAGTTTGGGTTAAATATTATTTGATCCATTTTTGCAGCTTATTTTCATAATTATGCTTTAAAATTAACTAACATCATCAGTTTTAAATTTCAATTCTTTAAAGACAATTCATATGCGAATAATATCTGATTCATAAAAGTAATCAATCATAATCAATGAACTTTACTTATAATTTGCAATATTTTTAAAGTTGTTTTAAAATTGAACTTTTTTTCGTTGCTGAAATTTAGGATTATTATTTCATTTTAATCATATTATTGCAATACAGATTTTATTTTAAAATTAGTTAGCACTGTTCATATATTATTATAATTTATGTTATGCTAATCAATTTTCAAAGCATAATATTAATTTTGTCACAAAGGTTCATGAATAATTCTTATCCAAAATGGTATATTTGTATATTTGCAATTCTAAACTGCATCATTTGTTTATATTCTAGATTTAGTTGCATTCATTTTCATTACTTGATATTTAATTCATCTGAGAATTAAAATTCACTTATTTTGTGAATTGAAATATTAAAAATTAATCGTTGCAGCAATGGTTAACACTATTTAGCTCTTAATTGTGTAAATAATTTTTTATCATAAACTTATCTGTTTCAGAATCCCTGTGATGACCAACGCCACAAAAAGATTTGGTCACGAAACAAGTCGTGCGACTCACTGCCGCGATTTTTGGTGATTGGACCACAGAAAACAGGCACGACTGCTTTATATTCATTTCTCTCCTTGCACCCGGCAATCGCCAGCAACCTGCCAAGTCCCACGACTTTCGAAGAAATCCAATTCTTCAACGCTAACAATTATTACAAAGGCTTGGACTGGTATGACCTAATAATACTTATCGACCCAACTATTTTAACTCACGCATTTCACCTCTTTCAGGTACATGAAATTCTTCCCAGTCGATTCAAATGCGACGCGCTATTTGTTCGAAAAGAGCGCAACTTACTTCGACGGCGATTTAGTGCCTAAACGCGTCCACGCTTTGTTGCCGCACTCGAAATTGATAACGATTCTCATATCGCCAGCCAAACGCGCCTATTCGTGGTACCAGCACACGAAGGCGCACGGCGATACGATCGCCAACAATTACAGCTTCCATCAAGTGATTACTGCCAGCGATACCGCCCCGAAACCGCTACGAGATTTGAGGAACAGGTGCCTTAACCCTGGCAAATACGCACAGCATTTGGAGCGCTGGCTCACGTACTTCACGCCGCAACAGTTTCACATTATCGATGGGGAAACTCTGAAGTCGAATCCCATTGAAGTCATGGATGAGGTGCAGAAATTCTTGAAGATCACCCCGCAGTTTAATTATACGAATCATCTAAGGTAACATTCAAACCTACTAATTGACATAGTTCCAATCTTACATGTTTCTAATATCATTTTGTGCGGTAGATATGAACAAAAGAAGGGATTTTACTGTCAAGTATTGAACGGGGAACGAACGAAATGCCTGGGAAAAAGCAAAGGACGTCAGTATCCGCCAATGGAGGAGAAATCTTTGAAGCTTCTTCAACGATACTACTTAAGTCACAACACGGCTTTGGTGAAGCTACTGAAGCGAATTGGAATGCACAATGTACCTCAATGGTTGCAGGATGACCTCACGGACACTCCAACGTAGATTTGCGAACAGTATTTTCAATGTATACTTAGGAATTTATCCACACCCACCCACAAACAACTTTGGTACTTAAAATATCTATAGCATCTAAATCTACCAACGAAAGATGTACATTTTTCGGAGGATATTTTGCGACAAATTTAAAACCAAATCACACATGGTTGGGTGACGTTACGGATGTTACACCTTCATCAAATTCAAATTGATTGATAGTCAATATTTTATATGGATGGATATTATTCTAAAATATTTCTATAAATGCGCGAATACGTAGATTTACCAAAATGCGACCATTCCGAATGGAGTTGCTCGTTGTCATTTTCTCTATGTGATCATTTACCTTAGATAGTTTATTACTATTTTTAATTGAGCGATTGTTGTACGATCACTGTTGTATCACGACATTCCTTATATTGCGATTGCACTGGCGTGATTGATGCTATTTGAAAATCAAAAATGGTCGTAATTGAAATCAGCTTAAGAATCAATCGATCATACATCACATTCGGGCAATAATTATTAAACGCCATCTTAATAGGAGTATTCAGAATTTGTTCACTGTCATCTTATTGAACGTGTTCACTATCTATTTTATAATTGAAATCGAATGGTGCCATTATCACCTTGTACATATAAGATTTAAGGATGTCAATATCTGAAGCAAGTTGCAAATGTGCAATGATGCTTAAAGGAACGAATATCTCTGATAAAACCAGTGTCATGTATGCAAGAGCTTTAGCGGTGCATTGTTATGTGCAGAATGTCATCCGATAAAATAACGAGCGTTTGGGCGACTTTGTGAACTGGTTTCCAAAGCGTTGCTGCAGAGTTTATGGAAATGAGTGTAATTATGTATAAATATGAAATTAATCTACATGGATGCGCTTAAACAGAGTAGCTAAGACGAAAAGAATCTATAATATACCTATGTTTTATTGCTGTTGGTAGGTAATAATTAGCACTAGTAACGTGGAGAACAAGCGGTATGCATATAACAAACATTTTTTAAACGAGTACTATCTAAATGTGAATTAACACATATTCGTGAAATTGTAACGCCCACACAATAGTTTATTTACTTTCGGGGTCCAAACTATTACCTGTAATCATGGTGTGTGAACATATCACAAATTTCATTCTATACCCAAAGAAATAACGTAAATTAAGACAACCGGTTCTCGTTGAATTCACTCTTTCATACACAATAAGTCGATGTAAACTTCTACTAACTTGAATCAAATAATGTTCCATGTGAATACTCTCAGTGTGCAATAGTATTTAATCGTTGGAAACGAGGCATTTAATCAAGAGCTTGCAATAGAATTGAATGGACAGAAATGCATATACGAGGAACAACCAACTTGTGCATATCTACTAATCTTAGTAATCCTATGGACTGAATGTTTACACGTATGACAAATGAACGACTTTCTACGACAAATAGGAAATAGAAGCAGGATCAGCTAAATAACTGTATTATGTGCCATATGATCAATGATTGTTTAATGTGACTATTAAGCAATAACTTATAATTTATGATAATGATGTATGGTGTAGTTAAACACACTTTTTTGTTTAGTTGATTGATGTTATGAATGTGTGTACATTTGTTTATTGCTCAGATGAATTACGGATACAGTTCAGCGAAAAAGATGAAAAAACTCGATAGTAACTGTTAAAATCACAAAAAGACAATAAATTATTAAATTCATCTTAACTAAGATGTGTCAAAACATTTGAGCTTTTGATGTTTACCACAAACTAATATGTTGTTGTAAGAATGTTTTTTTTTTAACAAAAATGAGTAATTTATAATTTACCAGTTTTGATATTCCTTTTTTTTGTATTTTGCATCCAATACCCAAAATTGACAAAGGAGGATTACATGAATTTGGATGTAGATCCTTTAAAAGCTTATTTATATTGAGTTTTAAATTCAGTGATAACAATATATGCTTATCACAAATCTTTAATATCATATGTTACATAAAATGATATATCATTCCATCAATTTCTCCCTATGCCTAATTAAATTGTATACTAGCACATAAATTAGCTAATGAACATACAAGAATTTAGGAAGACCATCTTCCTATACTTATTTTGTCCACGAAACTTTAGGTATGTCAAAGTGTTCAGTTAAACTGTCCAAATGTTGGTTGAACTTCTCCACTCTTTCTTTGTGAGTCATTGCAGCTTTGTCAAGAATCCTCTTTATTTGCTGTAATATGAATTAAAGTTAGTCAATATTTCCACATTGGCAAGCAGGTAAATACTCACATTCTTCTCTTGCATTTTTTTAAAAGCCAGTTCTGCATTAGTTTTCTTACACACTGGTGGTTCTTCATCTTTGAGGCTTTTCTTGGCAGCTTCTTCTAGCTTCCTTTCTTTATCCTTCTTCTTTTTCTTCTTTTTAATGCTTAGATCCCCTTTGAGCTTGAGTTTGCCTTTTGCAACATGTTGGTAAGGATCGTCTGACATACTTGCTATAAACATGTTATTCACCTACTGATTTTCGGATTTTGACGATTTAATAAAGTAGATATAACTTACGTGCGATGAAGTTCCTTCTGTTCCTATTTATATAACGTTAACTGCGATATTTGGCTTGATTTGACTACTGCTTAGTATTTGTTGTATGTTGCTTCCACTGTTTTCTTTCTTGGGTTGAAAAAGGTGAGGTTATGATTAATTCTAGGAGGGGGTAAATTAATGCTATGTCGATAAGGGAGTAATATGACTTTATTCCCTCACTCTCAGAATGAAAATTTCGTAACCTACAACCGCATACAAACAAAAATTTAGCGGTTCCTTGATTATAGCAATTAACATCGAAAGCATTGTCTAAGAATATGATTGTAGTCAAAAGTCATAATTTCCTTAGTGCAACCTGCCTGGGATTTCAGTGCCGTCGCGGTCGATGCCATTAGAGTAGTCGGAGTTATCTCATCTATGGTTGACAATAAGTTTGTTCATTACTTGCACTATTTCTGCACTTTCGTCATTCATCTTGTAACTTATTTGCTATTTCTGTTTTGCTTTCTGATTTTATATTCAAGTTATTTGTTGCAGTCTTCACTGAGAGTGGAGAAACACTGATCAAAGGTGACTGGTACTTGAGAGATTAGTTGGACTCTGCTAAACCTAATCCAGAGATAATGAAGAAGAAGCTCGGAGGAAAAGTGACATCATTTGAGCATTCCTGGTTTGCCTTCCCAATCAAGTGATGTAAGTAATTCAATTCATATAATTGTGGAGAACATATTGTACAGTTCTTGAGCTGCTTTTCATTTGGGAGTAACAGATTTTCAACTGCTTTTACCTGAAGCACAGTATCAATTGGTAACATTATATTATAACTGAAAATCATGTACTTTCAGTCAAACAAAAGTACCTTCAGTCAAGCAGTATGGTTTGTGTTATATCATTAATTGTTATTTTTATTCAAACATAATGGACTTAGCAAGAATAATTTAATAAGTGGTTCTTTAACATCTAGTACAGTGCAGTTATTACTATTTCTCCTATCATTGAACAATGTAAAGCACAAATATGGAATTCTTCAAGCTGTCAGGGACATTTGAGAAGTATCTCTGAGCAGCATGTGCTTCTGCAGCAGTTTCTTAAGGTATTGTTAAACAAATTATTTTTATAAATACAATATGTTATGTTGTATGTCATAATTTTTCTTATTTTAGAATCTTCCATGTATTTGTGGACTCTGCTTCACAAATATGGAATTCTTCAAGTTGCCAGGGACATTTGAGAAGCATCTCTAAGCAGTAT